>JALLAP010001294.1:0-12864 GCA_036939355.1 Thalassiosira profunda | reverse complement strand
TCAACTCACCGCTGTCGGTCAGCGTCGGGAACAGCACGTGGTCCGCAAAGATGGGCAATAAATTTATCGCCCCTTCGCTCCCCGCCGTGCTCAGCGTGTAAGCGGTATGATCCGTGGCCGTCCAGGCATTCGTCCCGTCGGCCATGCACCGGTTGGCCAACTTGTCCAACACCCCCTTGTGGGGGTGCGTCTTGCTCCCCAGGAACACCAAATGCTCCAGCGTGTGGGGAAGCCCATCGTCGGGGTGGTGCCACGCCTCCGCCGCATTGGTCCCGCCGCCGTTCGACTCGGTCGCGAGGACGATGTGGAGGGAACAAAGGGGCTCGTCGGTTCGGACGACGAGGCCGCGGAGGCGGGTGGCGGGGGAGAGGTAGGACGCGATGGCATCGGGACTTTGGCTCTCTTTGCCGAGGAGGGCGAATGGAGGTGAGGAGGTCACGATCCAGGCGGTGCCGCTGGCGGGGCCGGCCTGGGTGGAGGTGGTGGCGGAGGGCATGTTGGTGTGCTTTGTGCTTTGCAAATTTGCAAGCAAGTTGCAATTTGCAAGTGGCGCTACAGGCTACATACTGCGTAGGCATGTAGCTACTCGGCCACTCTTCACCTCACCTTCAGAAGATCGAACTCGGACGGACGATCTGGGACGGACTTTGGGACGGACTTTCCGTTTGCGTCCGTCCGAGTTCCGACTCGACGGAGTTCGTTGGTTCCTTCTCCGCCGTCCCGATCTCCCTCCCGCCCTCACTCTTTTGCAACCTCATCCCCACACTTTTCAAGCACCTCCTCCGTTGCAAGCCTCGCCTCCTATCCCCGCCGCGGCGCCGCCACGTCGCCCTCCCCCGCCGGTTGCCCGCCCCCGCCGCCTCCTACGGCCGTCGGCTCAGCCTTGTGCACGGCCGCCACGCCCGTCGTTGCCTCCCCATCGGCGAGGTGCCCATCACCGAACAGGTGCACCTCACCGACAGGTGCACCCCGAGCTCGAGCACCCGGGCCGACGCCGCCAGCGCCACCCCGCGTCATCCGTCGTCCCGGCGGAAGATTCGGCCCCATCGCCGTCGAAACGACCGCGTCGACCGCCCTCCTGCCCCCCGGCGGCCGGCAGTCGCCTCCGTCGTACCTCGCGGTGCACCTCGGACCTTGGCCTCGCCGCAACCCCACTGCACCGTCCGAGGCGCTGCCCCCCACCGCGCGATTGTCACTCCCGGCGGCGGATTCATTCATTATGTGAGTGCGGCGGCCCTCGGCCTGAAGGCATGCCATATTTTATTTGCAAAGCCCATGCTAACACAGCTCTCCGTGGTGCACCCCCAGATAATATCATAGGAAATGGCCTGCACCAACTGCCATCGCTCCAAAAAGAAGTGCGAGTTCGGGTCGGACCCCAAGACGTGCCTCAAGTGTCTCCTGGCCGGCGTGGCATGCGTCCCTCATGTTTCTCGGCAGGGCAAGCGGCCCGATCCTCCCGCCATCGCCGAAGATGTGGTGGCCGCTCGGGCTGTTGTGTTGGCAAGCGTTCGACAGGCTTTTGACGCCACGTCCACTTCAGCCCGAGCGGTTGCCACGGAGGTCCCTCCCGAGCGCGGAGAAACGCAGAGCTCGTTCTTTTTGGAGGCGGGCGGAGGGCCGGCAGCCGACCAGAGCGATTTTGGGGATGACGACCGGTCCACCTCCAGCGCCGAGACCCATGAATCCGACCCCGCCGACTCGGACTGGGAACCCGACCTCATTTCCGGGTTCGGGGAGGAGGTCGAAGAGCTGGGCACCTCGACTCCCGGCTCCCCCGCTCTCTCTGTGCACAACAATTACCGGGGAGCAGACCTCTGCACTGAATATGACATTGCCTCAGACTCCCAGACCATCTTCTGTCCCTCCTACACCCACGGATCCATGGAGGTGTGGACCATGGTCGGATCGAATGAGCTTGCAGTCTGGTGCGCCAAGAGTAGGTTCCGGATCCCTCTCGATGGGGCGCCTACTTTTCTCCGGAGCGCGTGCATGGTCGAGCTGCCTCGATCCTGCGCCGGATCCCTGATAGCCTACCGACTTAAGCGGGATAAGAGAGGCTGGCGTTTGGCAGTCGTCGAGGCGGTGAGATATCTCCAGACTGACGGAGCGGAGGATCGCATTGAGCTGTGGGAGGCAGTCGGCTCCATCGGGGAGGATGGCATTCCGCTTTTGCTGCGTTGCCGGGATTGGGACTCTGCCCGCATGCATCTAGAGCTGAAGACGTTTTCCCTCAACGAGATTGTACTGTACTTTGTCAACCAGGTGCGTTGCTCGTCTTGGTGTTTCTTGTTGCCTAGCGGTCTGATCTCAATCCTGCCTCCGTTTCTCCCAGGTCCGCGGACCTGTGCCTTTAGGCGGCACCATTTCGCCCTTGACGAGGAATGCCGTGGACGGAGGCGTCCAGTGCTCTCGCCACGGGCCAGACATCTGGGAGGGCCCGGCGCCTGCCTACTTCTCGGGCATGAGCCGCTCGTTCGCCGACCATCCCCTGACCTCCGACATCACCGGCATCCCCGATCTATTCGTCAAAAACCAAGCCTCCAGGGACCCCAAGCGTCGCCGCAGGGCACTCGCTGCCCTGGCAAGCGTCGAGCCCCCCGACTCGGACACCTCCCGGTGGTACCGGCCCAGGAAGCGGATCCCTCGACATGACCAAACCGGACTCGTCGTTCTTGTTTGTGCTGCGGATGGCAGTCAGCTATCCCGGTCGAAGGCTGGTGCTGTTCCCTCGTCCCTCGACAGCACCCTCAACTTCGGATCCATTGCCTCAGCGGAGGACTCTACCAGTCCAGTGCAGGACTTCTTGTGCCTCTCCCCCTCCAGGCACGATCAACTCTGTGCGGCTTACCCGGACGGGATGCCGCTCGAGGGGCCCGACTTTGCCGCCGAAATCGACTCCAAGGTCCGGCAGTACGCCAAGACCAACCACAGTCTACTGTCCCTCGACAAGATTGTTCCATCTGATGCCAACGCCCACACCGGTTTTCATGGCTACACTCGTCAATTCGCCGGGCCTGGCTCTCCGGAAGTTGACGACTCTTTCACCACGGTCCGCGGAGTCGATGGATTCTGCCATCACTACAAGATTGGCCGAGCCCGGGACCACGCTGACTCTCCTCCCTTGTCTGCGGGCTTCTTTGACTCTGGCATGCACGGAGTCCAAATTCAGCCATCCTACCTGTCTCTCCTCGACAAGGCGCTCGGAATCAAGGGCACTTACCTTGGTGGCCGGAAAGTTATGGAGCACAGGGGCAAGCTGTCGTACATCGGACCTCGCCAAAAAGGGTTCATGAATCAAGCAACGGTTGCCGAGGGCCCCAACGAACCCAACGTGCCCCGGGAGAGAAAGTTCTGCTTTCATCGAAAACACATCAGTCACGCTCAGTGGCCATTTGTGCACGGCTTCGTCAACCACATCGTCGGAGCCACAACTCTGGGTTCGTACTACGTCTACCCTCACATGGCCAACTTCTACCCCGTCTCCAACAGCAGCGAATTCCGGAAAACGTTCTGTCCCCGCGGCATTCTTGCAATTGACTTCTCGTCGTCCACTCACCTTGACGTTTCCGACGACCACCGATTCTGCTTCGAAGACATAAAACGGCGTCTCCGCTCAGTGATCGACCGGTTTGCTGAACTCCGCCGGGCCGGTGTACAGTTCGTCGAGGCACGGTACAACGACGCAGTCAATGCCCTTGCTCACATTGACTGGTGGGGCGTCATATTGCCGACCACCTGTTGCTACCAATACGTACAGCAAGAGCCAGTTGAAGTGTATCAATGGTTCATGTGTCCGGGACTGGGCACGACGTACCGCATCAGGAACTACTGGGTGCACCTCTTCTTGGCGGGATGCTTCTCTCACTGCACCTCCGCTCCAATCTACGTCGTCGGTGGCCGGGCCTACTTTGGGCAGTGCCCCAAAGTGGTTATGTTCTCGTGGGGCGGAACGTAGTTAAATGCATCAGTTATTTGTTCACACACATAGATATTTCGCGTCCCCTTACCCCGATTTGCTCCCGGATTCGCTTTCAGAGTCACTGTCCGAATCGCTGCTGTCGGACTCACTCGATGATTCCCCCTGTGTCCCCTTGGCTTCCCGCCGTGCCCTCTTGGCTCTTCTTCGCTTTCTCTCTTTTTCCTTCTTCCGATTTTCCATTTCCCGTTGCCGACGCCTGGTCCTTGCGCCCTCAAAAAAGACGTCCATGTCAGATCCGAACGATTCTCGATAGTTCTTTTCAATGCCATCCCATTCTTTCCCCTCTCTCGCGAGTTTACTGGCCTCTTCCTTATCCCAAGCCTCCTCCTCCGAATCCGACTTTTCCATTTGCTCGCGCGTCAGGCCCAAATCACTGTGGTTCATCGGCTTCCGCGATGCCTGGACGGTCGCGGCGGCAAGGAATGCATTGTATTGCATCTCGCTCCCGCCCGCCGTTCCCTCAATTTCTGCCTCCCTTGCCCTGGCCATCTCTTCGTTGCTGAGTTTGAAATTGCCGTCAATCAGGTTGACTTCGTCTAATCTCATTGCAGTGCCCACCGGAGGGGCATCGGAATGCTCGCTGTGAATGAGCTTAAACGTGTTGTGATGGTCATAGTCCAGTGGTGCACCCACTCCCAAGTTCGTTACGACGCGCTGGGCTTCTGCGTCGATTTTGGTGACAATTCCTTGCACCGGCGGACTTCCTTGGAGATGATACTTCGCGTATTCGATCAGATCGCCGGGGTGCAGGGAGTACTGATGGTTCGGGCCAGTCTCTTCCAGTGGTGCAGAGTGGCCAAGGCTCTCCGTCTCGGGGGCTGTTCGGGTGGCGCCTCCGTGGGCACACTGCTCGGGCCCGCCGTTGGAACTCTCTCGGGGAGCACTGCTGTCAGAACCGTCGTGCGACGGAGCTGAGGCCTGACTCGGACCCGCTGGCCTAGAAATCCGGGATGTCCAGTCGAACACGTATTTCGCCTTTGGCCTCACTCCGCGGGGTACATCGGTTATGATTTGGTTCATGACCATGCCGTTGACAATCACATTTGTGCAGCGCGGATCCTCAAGTCCGTTGCGACCGACAAAGCTAACTCGCTGCTCGCAGTAGGTGTTATTTTTGACGTGACCGTCGTTCAGATTGCACAACACGCTGGAGTTGTTTTGCTCTGACATGGCCGCCCCGTGCAGACCCCGTGAGCCGGGCATTCTGTCGATCTCAAACTGAGCGTACTGATGACGACACTGCACAAAATCGTCCAACTTCGATTCCAACTGCAAGTCCCGTGGGCTCTTTCGTGCAAGCTTGGTGCGTGCATTGGCAAGAGCGGCGTTATAATACTCTTCCGTAGATGCCTTGATCATCTGAGCCAGCTCACCCCGCAGGAGGCTTTCTCCCGCTTGGCCGAAGTGATCCTTCAGACCCGAGTCGAAGAGGTGGTACCAATCCTTCAAGAAGAGGGCATGGACGAACCCAAGGGCTCGGACCGTTTCTTCATCGAAGAAGCCATCCCCGGAGAAAATTTTGACCTCCTCTGGCTGTCGCCCCGGGGTGTTATTGATCAGGAAGGTGCACATGAACCGATATGCATCTGCACGCTCCCCGATCATGATGCCCTCGCAGCCAAGGCAGAGTTTGCGGTGTTCGTTGTACATGGAAATGGCCATGTAGGGCCATAGCCACTTGTTAATGGACCGTTTCATTGTGTCCAGTGCAATGTAGCCACCGTACCGCTCGAAATTGGACCGCATTGTAGCCGTCTGCCACACAACGCCATTTGCTTCCCCCTCCGAGTCGGTGGCAAACTCATACACAAACCCCTTGGTCTGCGATTGGATCAATTTCATGTACTGGCCAAAAGTAACAATAGAGTTTGCACGGTCGTGGGGATTGTTGCGGAGCACATCCAGCCACAGCTCCTTTGCCAACTCATGGACCATGTCGTCTCCCAACTCAATCTCGTCATCCAGCCCTCCCAGTAGGTCGGAGTCGTTGGCTTTCTCTTTGAACGCCTCGTATTCGGGATTCTCCCTCAGAAGCGGGAGGAGCTTCATCACCTTCGCTCGTATGTAAAAGACATCTTTGGGGGTCACCTCTTTCTTCTTGGGCCAGATAGGAGCAATGACGCTTTTAATGGTGCTGCTGGTGAGGCGTTTCTCTTCCGCCATGTTGCAGAGGGTGTAAATGGCGGTCGAGCTAGTCTTCTTGATGTATGCTCCGCTGCGCTCATTTGCAACAACCAGGTTTCGACGAGAGGGGATACAATTCCCCCCGTGTTCATAGCATGTGCTCTTGCCGGCATTGACATAGCTGCTTTCCATGACGACGCAAGTGTGGCTCTTCCAATTGGGCCGGGGTTTGGGCTTTTTACTGCCCTCCTGTGGCTGTGGATCCGCCACAACGTTGTACCTCGCTTTCAGCCGGAGGAGGAGGGTGCATCCAACCTGGAGTGGTCCTGCAGAGTAGTTATTCCTCTTGTATTCCTTCTCGCCGGACCGGTTGCATCGAAAGGTGTTGGATTGGATTTTGGGCGTGAATCCTTGTACTTTGCCAAATTCTTTCAGTGCCTCGTACATGAGGTCGCGGGACTCCCACCACTCATCGGGCCGAAAGATGGCTTCAATCAGAGCCGTGAGATCAATTCTGTCATCATAATTATCCGATGACGAAAGGCATTTCCTCCTCAACAAGGCGTCATCAAAGGCGACGACTATTAGGTCCTCGTCCACCGCCTTTAATTGAGCGGCCAGTATTTCCTCGTTCGAGCTGATTTGTTCCTGTCCCTCCGGGTCCAGCTGGCCCCCACCTGGAGGCGGTGAATGTGGAGGAGCTTCTGAGCCGTTCTGGTCCATGGCGAGGGTGGCGATGACAGTTGATGATGGATGCTGGGTGGGTTGCAATTGGGGGAGGGGGCTTTTGTTTTGTGGAGGCACTTCGCCGCCCAAAAAATTGGGACACTTATCCTGCTCTTTGATTTTGCACTAAGAAAAATAAACAAAAAGGATAAATGAAGAAGACAGAGCAAGAGGGGCGTTTTGTGGCATGAGACCAATCGCGGGCAAGCTGGGCCGATGTGAAGACGGGGAGAGTATTTGTAGTAACCTTGCCTCCTTTATTATCCAAACATCACCTTATAAGCAAATCCCGCCTGCCCGCAAAGGGATATAATTGACCCATCGCTCAAGGACTTAGTTTGCCCCCGGGAAGCCCTAAGATATTTTCCATCCACGCATATGTCGTGTGCAGACCCGGGCTGAGGTGCCACTCCTCTTCTCCCCCGCCCCTCCAATTCCATCATTGCAGTGAGATGCGCAGAGTCCCCGGAAAACGACACACGAAGACAGATGGGAGGCACGAACCGCTCCCACTTGATGTTGGTGACTTTGTTCGATCCCAAGATCGCGTTGACCACAGGGCGCGTCTCGGAATAGAAGACAATGCTGCGATCACGGTTGAGTGCCTGTTCGAGAAGGGTGTTCGCGCTGTCGTCCTTCTTCCGGCCGACCTTGAGGGTGATGGTGTTTGATTCGACAGGGTGATTTTGGATGGATCTACAAAAGTCGCGGTTAGCTTTGCAGTCGGCGCCAGGAATGTGAAGCCGGGAGCGGCCATGGCTGTCATGCCCCAACTTCGCCTCGACCTCGCGCCGGCAGATGTCCCGGCTAATGGGAACGAGCCTCATCGTCTTCAAGGCGCGGGATGGGCGAGTTGAGGTTGATCTGTCGGTGGCCGGCCTACCTCGAGGAGCCGAACGACGGCGACGCGCAGCACGCTCGGCGGCGATCGCGCGCATGATCTGATCCGTCAGACAACGCCGGGCGAGCTTGTTGGCGCGGATGGCTTTCGTGGAGGCGGCGAGCTTGACGGCATGGAGGGCGAAGGAGGCGGCCTGATCGCGGTGTTTGATGGCTCGGTCTGCCTCCCCTCCCGGAGCTACAGACCGGCGACTGGTGGTACCACCACCGTTCAGGGCGAGGCGGAGAGACCGCCGGGACGGTGGGCCGCCGCCGCGGCGGGGGAGCGGCGGCTGTTGGCGGGGGCGAGGTGCTGGTGCCATGGCGGTGGAGGAGAAGTTGCAAGTGTGGGAAGGAGCGCACTACCATACTTTTGTTTTTTGACTTCGCCGACAGGCCGCTTGGGGTTAATCTAGGGTTAACCAATTTGGCTATCCTGAACGGACATGTTTTAGTACAAGGGACAAGTATGCTATCGCCAAAAATGTGGGAATTCGGGCGACAGACAGACGGAAAGATTTGAATTCAAGTTGAGGCGGTGAGGTGTTACTATAGGGCCCGGTCATAGTCCCTGGAAAAAGTCGAGTCCTATAGTGCTAAAAGTCCGTCCCAAAGTCCGTCCGAGATCAGGTCCGTCCGAGTTCGATTTTCTGTTCACCTTGTCCCCGTTGGCCCTCAATGGCGGCCGCCGATATCCTCGACGAAGCGCCCCGCCGCGAGCGGGGCACGCTCAAGGACACCCTCCCCCGCAAGCCCCTCGCCCTCATAGCCCTCGTCTGCGCCGCCAGCGCAAGCCTTGCAACGGCGTTGTTTGCAAACTCCTTCACCAACCCGGCGACGACCAACGACCTGGCCTCGCTCGGGGTCGTCGCCCTGCTGGGCGCGACGTCGACGGCGGTGGGGATTGTGTTCGGGGACTCGCTGTCGCACGCGTTCGCCTTTGGGGTGGCCGTGAGTTTTTCTGCTTTGGACTGCGCACATATCCTGCCAATGCTCACATCTTGTCCCGTCGGTGCACCTGCACCGTCATCCTTTCTCCCATGGGTCGCAGCACCTGCTGGTGGGCTACGGCGACATGCAAACCTCAGTAGCCGCGGCCCTGCCGCCGTTGGCTCTGGCGGCGCTGGCTTCGTTCAAGGAGCCCAAGGCCGTCCTCTCGTCGTTGGACGCCACCTTCCTCCTCAAACCCCTGTACCTTCAGGCGTGCTGCGCCGTCCCCTTCTTGAGCTTGGTGCACCAATCGACGATGACGCCCGTGTATCGAAACTTCAGCTTCGTTCCGCTCGGCACGGTGGCGTTTATGATCCTTCTCTTGATGCGCATCTACCACAAAAACCGATCGCACAAGCATGGAGGCCTGCTGACCACGGAAATGAAATCGCAGGCTGTGTTTGCCGGCATTTCCATCCTGTTGTCGTGCTCGATTGCGTTGGAGAGCAACCCCGATGCGACAACTATCAAACTGGTGGTCTTTCTCCTGGGGTCGCTGTACATGATTTTCATGAGCTACGCCTTCGCATCGGTGGCGGATGTGTGGTACACAGTTGGATCGGGTCAGTTCCAAATGGTGTCGTTGGACACGGCGGGATTGATGGTGTTTTTCATTGCGCCGGCGGTCGTCCTCTACCTCCGCTTCGTTGATAAGCATGGATCCTACATTGCCTCCAAGGCTTCCATGGTGCAGCTCTACCTTTGGAGCGGAAAGGCGTACGACGAGGACGTCATCTCCTTCAGCTTGGTCATGACGCTCGCGATGATATCGGCCGTAGGAGTGCCTTTGCTCAATTCGCTGTGCCCTTTGGGCGGCTACCTCTTTAGTAGGGCGTACACGCATGGCCAGCCAAACACGAAGAAGGTAGCTTTGTGCATCAACTTTTCTGACTTGCCCAAGGAGGTTAGGAAGAGAATGGAGGTCTTGAATGCGCTCAAGAAGAGAACAGGCGTGCTGAATATCTTTGTGACTCTGGAAGATATCGCGATGTTTCCAGATGGGCTGAAAATGTTGGGCAAGGGGCACACGATCGCACTGGCGCCCAGTGTGGTGCCCAGCGAATTGCAGGACTCATTCTGCGGGCTGACATTGTTCCAGGGCAATCAGCCAAACATCGAATTTGCTCACCATGAGTACTGCGAACTGTTTGGAGAGGAACCCAGTTGGATGCTGGCGAGGGGTGCCACCGGGAGGCATCCTTCGTTGCTCAGTGTTGCAAAAGACCTTGGAATGAAAGTCGCGTACTGGTCGACGTCGATTGAGCTGAGCGGCAATGCGTTGACGAGCGAGCAAACAAGAGTCATCAACGGGGAATGCCTGGACCACAACGGTGGATCGATCCTTTACGTTTCCGTGAAAAATGGGGCCTCCTCAACGCTGCTTTGTGAATTGATCAAAGCATTGGACGATGGATTCAGCCTTGAGTCGTTGAACGATGTGGCGAAGGACCAGCAAGAGATGGTTCTGTAGCGACGAATACTCTATTGTTTCTCTAGACAATTTTGCCATTGCCAACATACTCTCTATTCCTCCTCTCCTCAGAACCATGTCGAGTGCCGATCTATCAACGCCGAGAGCATTTTGTTCTTCCCGCCCCGTTTCTTCTTGGTATCGCCGTCCTTCTCGCCAGCTAGCATGCTGTCGAGGATTTCGACGATGTCGCAAAAGTCCGGACGTTTGACGATCTCGGCATCCCAGCAACTCCTCATCAATTCTGTGAGATCCTCCGGCCACTTTTTGTTCACGGCGGGCCTCTCCCCTCCATGGACCACCCGGCTGTAGAACTCCTCCCGGTTCATCCCGTCGTACGGCTTCTTGAACGCAACCAGCTCCCACAGCATGATGCCAAACGAGTACACATCGGCCTTTTGATTGTACGGCTGACAGTCGGCCACCTCGGGAGCCATGTAGCGCAGCGAGCCCGTCTCCCCACTCATTTCATACACGTCGTTTGATACAGATGCGTTCTCGACGATCCTCGCCAAGCCGAAATCGATCAGTTTCATTGTGCCATCGAGCGTGAATCCTGAAGGAATGGAGTGAGCGACCACCCAGTGTTAGTACCGAATACAATGTGGAGAAGGAAAAGGGTACGCCGTGCAATCAAATTCAGCCATCACTCACCAACGTTGTCGGGTTTCAGATCCCGATGCAGCACCATGACGTTCGGGATTGCCCGTCCGTGACAATAGGCCAGGGCATCGGCCAGGCTCCGCGCGCACTTGAGCACGTCCATATAGCTCATCTTCTTTTTGTTCCAGAACCGCCGCCTCCGGTCCCGAATGCGGTTGTCGTATCCCAGCAGCTGCGTTAGGGTGCCCCCGTCCAGCCGTTCCAGCACCACGAACCGCACGCCGCGGGGCGTGAACCCCGCGCCGATCAGCTTGACGATGCTGGGATGGTCCAGCCGGGAGTGGATCTCCAATTCGCCCTCGATTTCGTTGATCGCCAGGGCCACGTCCTGGCACTCCGGCTTGAGCGTCTTGACCACCACCGACTTCCCGTGCAGGACCGCCGTGTGAATCCAGTTGTTCCCTCCGTCGGTGAGGTACTCCACGTTGCGCAGGCTGTCCCACTGCAGGTTGAGCTGCGCCCCCGTCACGGAGTATATCCGGTGGGGACCGTCGCGGGACACCGAGAGGGATTTGTTGGGGAGTAAGGCGTGCGACATGTGCTGGTCGTCGGACGCGTGGGCCGACTTGCTGAGCTTTTGGGCCGATTCGCGGTGGGGATGGCGAGGGTCGTGGTCGCCCACGCTGGCGTCGAACCGCAGCTTGGGCATCTCGTCGACCATGACCTCCTCCGCGAGCGAATTGACGGCCGCGGCCGCNTCATCTGGCTCCTCCCAAACTCACCTCCGGATGCTGAAGTAAATGATCGTCACGTTCACGCCGCTCCCCCCGTGGCACACAGGCACCGCCACCGCCGTCCGCACATCACTAATACTGCACTTCAGCGCCTCCGCCCCGTGCACCGTGTGGGCCGTCACCCACACCACGTCCCCCGCCTCCTTGGCGCGCTTGCACAGCGCGGGACTCAATCGGTGCGTCCGTTCCGCGCTCCGCTCGCCGTAGTACACGTCGACGAGCTGCTTCCGCACGCTCTCGTCCAAGGCCGTCGGTCGGACGTGGGAGTTGGTGAGCTGGTGCGTCTTGGGCCCCGTGCGGAGCCACATTTCGGCGATTTCGAAGTTGAGGCTCTCGCACGCCGCGGACAATAGGGACTCCACGGCCGGGAGGGGGGTGGAGAGGAGGCGGGTGTGGTACAGGCTCTGGAGGGCCTTGTCGCACCCTCCCCCGACGTTGCTTCCCCCCACCGCGATCGCGGGCTGCCCCGGCGGCGGCAGCTGCGATACTGGTGGGGGGGGCGACGGGGAGGGCGTTTTGGGATGCGGCGGCGGCAGCGTCCCTGGTATGTTCCCCGCCATCTGCCCCGGATGTTGGCGGAGCAACTGCTGCTGCTGCACCGCGCTCGCATTGTCCATTGCAATATTTTGGCTCAATCCCCCCAATGTCGGCGGGACCACGGGCGGCGGGGGCGGCGTCACCGAGCTCGCCGTAGATTCCATGGTGCTCGCCACGGATGAGGGTTCGGGGGAGGGATTGCGGCTCGAGTAGTTGGCCAGGATGGCCGACTTGTACGGGCTCGTCGGGTCCGTGGGCGGCAAGTGGTGACTATTGCTGTGGATGCTTTGGTTCGCAAAGGCCTTGGCCAATCCCTCGGTGGACCCGATCGTCCACGCGGTGTATTCCGGTATGGGACCTTGTTGTCTCGCCTGCTGATTGTGCAGCTGCTGGCCGGTGTAATTTGGATGGTGCTGCGGGGCGTGGAGCAGGGGGTGGGAGCTCGGCGGGGGCAGGCTCTTGGAACTGGTCACGGAGCCCCCGCCCCCCACAAGGGGCAGGCCGGGGTGGCTGCCGCCGTTGTGGTGGACAGCTTGGTGATGGTGTTGTTGATGTTGATGGCGCTGCTGCAGTTGTTGGTGCTGCTGCAAAACCTGGTGGCTAATCGCCGCGCGCTGCTCGGGGTCCACCATGTGGCGGAGGTTCTCCGACGACTTGCGGCTGACCATTTTGACCTCCTGCGTGTTGGGGATGTCGACGTCCACGCGGTCCGGTGCGGACATCATCTTGGCGGTGGGGTGTTGTTTTGTTGTTAGTGG
>JALLAP010001290.1:0-16516 GCA_036939355.1 Thalassiosira profunda | reverse complement strand
TGGCCAGCATTTTGGTGTAGTCTGCCAACTCCTTCTCGATGTGGTCGGCATCTGCGAGGCGAACAATCTGCGCGGACGACCACAGAATCCACAGGTTGGCGTAGGCCAGGCCAAATCGCGACAGACACAGTGGCAGCATCTCATAATTCCTGCGAGCGAGGTCAATCTGGTCTTCCTTCGTATACGATACTCGGATGTCGGCGACAAACCTCGGTCCGACGCCCTTCTTGAACCAGAGGCACAGCGTTGGGTCCGACGCTTTTAATCCTCGCATATCAGAATGGCAGATTAGCCGGTAGGACTCCCTGTCTCCAAAGAAGAAGTGCTCGTGGTTGGGCTGGGTGCTGGCGAGGACGAGATCGGTGATGAATTCGTCCTTTTCGGGCGACGTCCTCGTCCAAATGGACACCAGCTTCTCCTTGGAGCCAATATCCTGCTTCAGTCTGACGTAATACGGCTCGCCGCGGGCACGGCAGCCCTCGTTTTTGGCTTTGAAGGCGCTCGCCTCCTTCTTGCCCACAGTGAAGACGATGTCTGCGATGCCCTTTACCTCTCGCTTTTGAGTCTGCATTGTCCTCTTGATGGAACGGGTGAGCTGCCGGAGCTCCTTTTCGCGGTCATCCTTGCTGAAGAGCCGGCGAAGCATCAACGCAATCTATCTTCGGCTAAAAAAATACAAGGGCAGGCAGGTGCCGCCTTAATGGAGGCACAGAATGCCCAAGATTGACGCCGGCTGCGGCTGCGAGTGGCTGAGGGGAGCTGAGAGCTGAGAGTATGTTTCCGGGCTTAAACAGGGGGTACAAACTTTGGTTGGTTTTTCGCAATTTTGGCTGGTTCAAACGAGAGGAGGCAACGGCGAGCGTTTGGCCGCCGACTACGCCGGCCACCCCCGGCACGGGCGCCTCAGCGTTGCTCCTAACAGTCCCAGCACGCAGGATGTCGGAGAGCATTTACAAGTTCGTCGAACAGCCGCAACGGAAACAGCCGAAGAAGCAGATTTACCGATCCAAGTATGATGTGAGTGTTGCCCCCTCAGTTTTTGCATCTCTGCCTTAGCAAACGCGCTCATGTCACGTGCCCATTATTCTCTCTGCAGCCCAATTCTCCTCTCATCGGGTCAACCTTCTGCTTGCAAGGGACGACTGTAGTCGACGGCAAGGGCTTTCACTCGCTCAAGAAGAACCACGCCGTGATCAGCTCGTTTGGGGTGCAGCCGCAGCCGCCGAATCCCAAGCAGTTCCTGCGAAAGGGCACACGGCAATGCCGGGAAGGAGAGCGCATCCCAACGGTGGAGCATCCCGACCGGAGCAAGGAAGCGCACAAGCCTGCGGTGCCCTCGCGCAACGACAAGCCTGCCCAGGGACTGCGGACGTCGAAGAATTACATCAATTGCAACGCGGTGGAGATAATCAACAGCAGCCCCAAGAAGAGGAAGGAGGAGGTCCCCTACACGGCCAAGGAGGACTACGGGAAGGTGCCCGCCTACCTCGAATCGGTCAAGGCCGAGATCGAGCACGAGAAGGAGCTCGTCGACGAGTACGTGGCGGAGCAATACGGGCCGGCCAAGGGCTCTAGCCAAGAGGCGGAGGTAATGAACGAGGGCGAGCGACGAAACCTCATCAACATGCTGAAGCGGCGGTGGGGCGAGGTGAATGCGGAGTACCAACAGCACTGCCACAAGGTCATCCTGGACACGCCGGGAGAGATCAAGAGGAAGGCCTCGCAGGAGGCCGAGCTGAAGCAGCTCGAGGAGGACATCGAGCGACTTGAGCGTCCGGGGCCGTTACTGATTAAGAAATGAGCAATTGCAATGCTAACTCAGTCTGATGGGGCCTTCGACGCCTCCTCCTTCTTCTTCATCCTTTCGGCCTTTTGCAGCGCTTGGCGCTTTTTCCACGCCAATTTCTTCTGGCGCTTCTTCGCCGACTTGTCTGTTGCCTTTCCTGACGGCTTTGCATCCTGCTTGCTCTCATTATGCTGATTTCCGCCGCTGTGGGAATGCGCTTGGTCTTTCGTAGGTTGTGCGCCCACAGCGTCCTCGGCGGTGTTTTTGGGCTCGCACGCCTCGTTGGCAACACTGGCAAATTGCCCGTCGTACACCGGCAGGTCCGCCATCAAGCTTGGCTCATCTGCCTCTGCTCTCTTCTTATCGCCATTGATACGATCTGCAATCCTCTTCCGCACGAACAACGCCACGAAGAAGCCGTTTGTCTCATCGCCATCCAATCCGTCGCACCGCACCAAACACTCAGCCTGCTCCTTCGTCAGCCCCGCCGTCTCCTTCCCCCTCCGGACCCAGCGCTCGAGACATTTTGGCGCCGCAAGCTGCCATTCATTCTCTCCATCTATGACATTCACCTCCGCAAGCGCCTTGGACACCACGCCCTCGTTCTCCTCCGCGTGCACCGAACACGTCGAGTACACCACCCGCTCCGCTTGGGGAAACGACAGCGCGTGCTTCAGCGCCACCAATTGAAAGTTGGACAGCGATTCGATCCTCTTGTCATCCTTTCTATCCTTCCCATCTTTTGCATCGCCACTCAGTCGATCGGGGGAGTTGACAATCCCACTGCCCGAGCAGCTGGGATCCAGCATTATGGCTTTCACATTGGCGAATTGGGCATCGGCGGGGTCGGACTTGAGGAAGTCGCCGTGGACTGGGGCCACTGTCACATTGCCCTCGGAAGGAACCAATTGGTCCATTCGCTCCGAGAGGGTGGAAAATCGAGTGGAGTTTCGTTCGAAGGCGTGGATTGTCGAGCGTGCACGCCTTGCCTTGCCCTTCTTCTTCTTTGCAGGTTGATTTGTACCATTGAGCAAGGAGGCTAATGCGGCCAGGTGCGACGTCTTGTTCCCTGGAGCTGCGCATGCATCGATATAATCGACCTTTTCTGCTGCCATTGCCTCGTCATCGAGGCCGTGGACCACCGCCAGCGCCGAGAAGCACGAGCTTTTATCCTGCAAGACCACCTTTCCCGATTCCACGAGGGAATGCCCGCGGTGCAGCCACAAGGAAGACGAGGGCGTCATCACCAGCAGGTTGGGCGCGTGGGCATCGGCGTAGATTGAAGCGGATTGCGATCCCTTTGCAGCCTTTGCAGCCGATCCATCACTTGCCGTTGCCAGCCGCTCTCTCAGAGATGCCACTACTTCTTCCACACTTGCCCGCAGCGTGTTCACCCGCACATACCTCGGAAACGCCACCCCGACGCCTCCACCATCGTCGATCGCGCCGTGCGTCTTTACATATCCCTCCGCCCCCCTCCGCAATTCCTTCTCGTGCTTGACAATCATCCGCTTCAGCTTGCCCCCGCCCCGTATCCGCTTGTACTTTCCAAACAGCAGTTCGTACAGCATGATGTACATCAGTCCCTTGTTGCGGACGCCGTCGAAGCCAACGGCCTTGCGGAGTTTCTTCCCATTGGCGTCTAGGATGTGATCAATGGCCGGGAGGTGCTGCAGCGTCTTGCACACCGTGGCGTATGTTGCTTTGTTGGGAACGCTGCCGCCCTTCTTCTTGCCACCGAGAGCGTCGAAGGCGAGGGACTTGAGTCCCCGGCCGGAGCGGAGGTGCTCCCCCAGGAGGGACGCGGGGGCCTGGTAGGGCGAGCTGCTCATCGTCGCGGGGGGGTGATGGGCGGCGCGCTGCTTGGCGGCGCGCAGGTGTAAAATGAGTGGTCAAGGAGATGCGAGTGAGTAGAAGGTAAGAAATGAGTGGTCAAGGAGAGTGCGCTGGAGCGACGGCGACGGCCAGGCCTTTCCGCCTTCTCCCTTCTCCTTCTCCAACACCCGACCACGCCCGCCCGTCATTTCCGCTGGCCCGCCCCCTACACCTTTCGCGGCCTCCCAGCCCTCTCGCACCTCAGCGCACCAACCACGGTCCACTGGGCACCCCTCGCTGCTTGTTTCTCTCAATATCTGTCAACCATGGCCGCCGCGAACGGCGTCGACATGACCCAGGTGGAGGCCCTGCACGTGGCCCTCCAACAGTCGTTCAGCCCCGACGCCGCGGTGCGGGATCCGGCCGAGGAGCGGGTGAAGCGGCTGAAGTTCGTGCCGGGGGCGACGCGGATGTTGCTTCACATAACGGAGGAGAAGCAGGTGCGTTGTTGATTATGTAGTGTGCTGGGTGCTTGTGTGTCGACTTTTTTGCAATGCTCACATTCACGTGCACCGTCCTGCAACACCGCAACGCAACTAACCGCCGCCTCAATCCATGCAATATCTTTGCAGGTCCAATACGAGGTCCGACAGGCGGCCGCCATCCAGCTCAAGAACATCTGCCGCGAATGCTGGGTCGAGCGGGTCTCTTATCTAGGCCTCCCCCTCCCCGCCCTCGATGGCGCGACCAACGCCGACGGCACCCCCGCCCCCTCGCCGCTGCTCTCGGGGGAGGACAAGCGTGCCGTCAAGGGGAAGCTCGTGGAGTGCTTGCTGGCCGAGCCGGACAAGAGTATCAGGGACTTGATGGCAGAGACGTTGCATTGCATTGCTATTCACGACTTTCCGGAACAGTGGCCGGAGCTGGTTCCCACGCTGCTGGCGGCGATTGCCCAGAACAACGACCCCGCGGCGGCGTTGCGGGTGCACAATGCCCTTCTGGCGATGCGGAAGGTGTGCAAGCGCTACGAGTACAAAAGTCGGGAGGCGCGGGGACCATTGAACGAGATTGTCATGCAGAGCTTTCCCCTATTGCTGCCGCTGGCGCAGAGGTTGTCCGGGCCGAACGAGCACTCGATCGAGGGGGCGATGATGCTGAAGCAGATTCTCAAGATCTTCTGGAGCTCGACCCAATTCTACCTGCCGAATGGGAATAACGCGGATGGGAGTGCGTCGTCCACTCCCTCTCCGGCATTGGCCAACCCTGACGCCATGGGCCCGTGGTTCGAGGTGCTCAAGGCGGTATTGACCAAGCCCCTCCCGGAGGCGAGCACCGGCCTCGAACCCAAGGGGCAGCCTACCACCAAAGAAGAACGGAACGCCTGGCCGTGGTGGAAGGTCAAAAAGTGGGCGGCGCAGATCATGACCCGGCTCTTCTCCCGGTACGGCATCCCCAACTACGCGGAGGAGGAAGTAAAAGAGTTCGCCAAGTACTTCTCGCAGAACGTCGCCCCCTCCTTCCTCGGGCCCGTGTGCGAGACGCTCAACCTCCGCCCATCGGGACAATTCTGCACCGATCGGGTGGTCCACCTCTGCCTCAACTTTGTGGACCTGGCTGTCGAGTTGGCCCCCACGTACAAACTCCTCAAACCCCACATGGACTTTTTGCTGTACAAGGTCTGTTTTCCGGCCATGTGCCTGACTTCGGAAGACATTGACGAGTTCGAGAACGATCCTCACGAGTTCGTGCACAAGCAGAACTCGCCGTTGGCGGACTTTTACGATCCCCGCATGTCGGCCATCACATTGGTGACGAGCGCGGTGAAGTACCGGGGGCAGGACACGATGCAGCCCCTGTTGGGCTTCCTGACGGAGATCTTGCAGCGGTACAATGCCACTGACGAGGCGAGTCGGAACCACGTCGAGAAGGACGGGGCACTGCTGGCGTTTGGGTCCCTCTCAGAAATCCTCCTGTCGAAGAAGAAGTACTCGTCGGAATTAGAAGGATTAATGGTGTCGAGCGTTTTTCCGGACTTCAACAGCCCCGTGGGATTTTTGCGGTGCCGGGCGTGCTGGATGGTGCAGCGCTTCTCCGAGACGCCGTGGACGGACGATGGCACGCACTTGCGGAACCTGATCCAGCTGGTTTTGCAGCGGCTGAGCGATCCCGCCCTCCCCGTCCAGATCGAGGCAAGCAAGGCCCTGCGGTTTTTGATCGAGGTGGAGGGCGCGGATCAGACGTTGCTTCCCGTCCTGCCCCACATACTGAACGAGTACTTCCGCATCATGAACGAGATTGGCAACGACGAGGTGGTGGCGGCGCTGCAGGTCATCATTGACGTCTTTGGGGAACACATTGGGCCCCACGCCATTGCGCTGGTGACGCAACTGTCGACGGCCTTCAAAACTTACATTGACGCTGGGGACGACGACGACGACGCCGCCATGGCCGCTGCTCAGTGTCTGGAGTGCATCAACACTGTGCTCAAGGGAACGTGCGAGCACGCCGAGCTGTACAAGGGCATGGAGGCCCACCTCGTCCCGCTCATTCTTCAAATACTGGGCCACGACGGGGAATATCTGGAGTACGTCGAGTTCGCTCTCGATACCTTGACCTTCCTGACGTACTTCCCGCAACAAATCTCTCCCGCGCTGTGGGAGGCGTTCCCTCTCCTGTATGTGGCGTTCGAGAACTGGGCCTTCGATTATATGATCCTGATGGCCCCGCCGTTCAACAATTTCATCGCCAAGGACCCTGCCCACTTCCTCGCGGGGTCTGTCAATACTGCCGAGGGCACTGTGAAGTACATTGACATGATCTTCACCATCGTCTCCAAATCAGTGAATGAGGAACGTGCGTCGGAGAGCGAGCAGCGCAAAGCCCTCCAACTCTACATGAGCGTGTTGCACAACTGCACTGGTCAGGTGGATAACTACTTGCCGGTCATCAACGACATCTCCCTCGCGAAGCTTGGACAGCAGGTGAACGCAGAGGTTCCAACAACGCGCCACGTGATCTTCCAGGTCATTGGTTCTGCCCTCTATTACAATCCCCAGCTGGAGCTGCAGGAACTGGAGAAGCGCGGCGTTACGCATCAAGTACTCACACAATGGATGAAAGAGATTGACGCCATGGAAGGGTGGCTGTCGCAAAAAATGACAGTGCTTGGCCTGCTCTCTATCCTTCGCATCCCTGCCTCGTCGATGCCGCAACATCTGGGGTCCATGCTTCCCAACATTATCACGGCTGCTGTCAAACTGGCAGCAAAGATGAAGGCAGATGCGGAAAAGGGCCAGAAGGAGGACGACGCGGCCATCGAGCCTGAGGCTGGCGAGGACGACGAGTGGGAGGGATTCGACGAGAACGAGGACGTGACCAACCCCAACGACGAGGCGTACATGAGCGCACTCAACAAGCTCACTGCGGGCGGGGACATTTCGCAATTCCTCATGGGCGAGGGGTGGGACGACGACTTCGACGATCTGGAAGACGATTTCCACAGCCCCGTCGACAACGTGGACGATTTGACCTACGTGAACGACGTGTTGAAGGAGGCGTACAAGAGGGAACCGGAGGTGTATCAGCAGGTCCAGGCGGCGTTGCCGGCCGACGCCGTCGCTATTTGCCAGCAGCTGTTCGCGGCTGTGGATGCGGCGAGAAGTCAGGCTGGCCCGGCGAGTCCGGCGTCGTGAGGTGAACATAATAGATAAAGAAACGAAACCAAATGGTTGCGTGATGCGCCTTTAATACCGTACCCACTCCTGGCCTGGAGAATTATAAGGCGCAACACCGAGTTCTTGCGTTTGCATTCTACTTCTATTCCTCTTTCTTGCCCATCACATCATTAAGCGTCAACTCTAACACGTCCTCCCCGCTCACTGCCTTCACATTCTCCCCCGCCCTGGCCAGCACCTTCTCCACATTCCATCCCTCTCCATCCTCTTCGCCCTCCTCGAACCACCCCAAATTGTCCGCAATCAAGTGCAGATTCTGGCAGCCCGGGCATCGCACCAACACGACCCCGTGCTTGTACGAATGTTCCGTAAATTGCTTGGCCGAGCGAGTATTGCACACTTTGCAGGTGTAAATGATGGCGAGCTTTTTGGCTTGGGTGTTGGTGGTGCCGGGGACGTCGGTAAAGGACTCAGTCAGTTGTGGTTGTTCGTCAGCGATTGGTGTTGGTGGAGAGGATGAGACTTCCTCTGCCCCATCGCTGTGGGAGTCACTGGAATTGTTGCGTAGAGGATTGCAGGAGTGGATTGGGCGAAGCGCACCATATTTTCCCGGCCATATGGATGGATGTGCTCCCGTTGTAGGCCAAGGCAGCTGCTGTCGCCCATCACCGACCAATTGCCCAGGCGCAAGACGGGACACGTGATGTGCATGTCGCTTTGCAATCGGCGTCGACGGCGGGCCGCGCCCGCAAGTGGCCACGCAAGAACAACGGCGGCGGTTGTGTACTAGTGACGAGGCTCCACCGCAGGCGCGGGCGAGGCATCGGAGGGAAGACGCGGCCGAGTTCATCGTTGGCGGTGGAGCTGTTGTTGTGGGGTTGGGACCAAAGCTTCGTAAATGAATAGCGCTGAATAACAAATGAAGTTACGCATTTGTTGAAACTGCTGTCTACCCACGAAGCTCGCACTGAGCTGCCGCCAAGGCCCAAGGGCCAAGCTCAACCACAAAATCCAGCCATGTGCACCGATACCGCCCCGCCTTGCTGATTGAGAGTTGACCGTCAATCGAGCCTTACGATGATGCGGCGCCTCCTCCAGACCCCGGTAGCGCAGCGGCCGCGCCGGCGCCAATTTTCATCGGCGCTCGGGGCGGCGGGGGGCAAGATACCACAGCGTGATGGATGCCTCGGTGTTGACACTGTCCCTGCGTTGCAATTTGATGGGCCACCGCGCAACATCCTCCCATCCTCCAGCGCATTTGCAATCCGCAGCCTATCCACCCGCCAACATTCCTCCGAGGCCATGTCCTCGTTATCCACCTCCAATACCCTCGGCTACAACGACTTCTTCGGCGTCCATCGCGAGGGAGGGCGGGATGTCATGCTCAGCCCCTTCCAGGGTGAAGGAGAGGGCTCGCCCGAGAAGGTGTTTTTGGAGCTGTTCAAGGCCATTTCGACGTTGGAGCGGCAATCTCACTCGGCGGCTTCTGTCTCTGATGTGGGCGAGAATGAAGTGGAGGAGGCTGACGCGCCCTCCCTATCCGAATTGAATGGTGCTGATGTCATGGGATTGGGCCAAGATGGGAGTGGCGAGAGGCGGGTAGACGCCCACATTGCTACAACATCGTCTACCAATGAGGATGCGGCGGCAGAGGCTGCCAAATTAGACACCTCTGATGATGCAACAGCGCCGCCCATCACAGCGCACGCAAAACCCAAGTTGTCAGAGGTGGAGGCGAAGGCGCGGCGGTCCATACAAAGCGCCCTCCGCGATGCACTGAAGAAAGATGAGCTGAATGACGTCCTGAGGATTTTTGATGAGTATCGTTCCAATCCTAACAAAGACTTATTGTCCAAAAGGGATCAGACAGGGATGTTCCAGTATCTGCTTCGACGGGACACGCGGGCAGCGTGCGAGGTGTGGGCATACCACGAGGCGCAGTGCCGCGCGCAGCGGAGTCAGGTGCACAATCATTTCTACGGGGATATCTTTGAGCGTGATTCTGAAGTCTTTCTCGGCCTGGTGAGAGCTGACGCTGATGTGGCAGCTTCCATCCTTCGACGCCACGAGACAGTGTCCTCGCGGCGAGGGGGCGTGGTCGATGTGAAATATTACGCGGCGTTGCTCGACACGAAGACCGGGCTGGGCAGGGATGCGTTCAACGAACTCGTCGATAAGAACATTGGCAGGGCGTTCGAGATGTTGAAGTATCACGTGGAGCAACGGAAAGAGGAGGGGAGGCTGGTCGATTTGGATCTTTATGGGAGGCTTCTGACGAAGATTCGCTACGTAGAGGTGGAGCACGCGGATGGCAAGTGGTACGAGAAAAGAGCCGCCGAGAAAAGAATGACTGCAGGCGCATTGAAGGAGCTGGTCGAGGACGCCGCGCGTCACCTCCACGAGGAATATCCGGATGGAAGCAAACAGGCCGTGTATCGACACCTCCTTCTCCCCATCTTAGTCGGGTCCCTGGTGGAACACAAACATCGTTGGATCAATGCCTGCGCAAAACCACTCGTGGAACGCATCCTCGATGGACCTACCTTCCCACAGCTGTGCCCAGAGCTGTTTGAGCACATGCTGGGGATAGTACATGAGGGAAAAACGGGCCCAAAATATGCACCTTACCACAGGGTGCTCACTTGGTTGGTGTCGAGTGGTACGTGTGGTGTGTGGTGCATCCTCAGTTATGTTTTATTTACCTCGCATGATCTTACCTAAACTATGCTCTTTGGTGCAGGCTATCGCCCGAAGCCCGAAAGTGTACGCAAATTGCTTCAATGTTANTACCTAAACTATGCTCTTTGGTGCAGGCTATCGCCCGAAGCCCGAAAGTGTACGCAAATTGCTTCAATGTTACCGTCCTTTCGCTGACACCAAAGCTGTGCACGAGATGCTAGTGGCAATCAAAACCCTGCACTCGGGCAGTGACCAGTCGCTCCCAGACGTAGAAGACTATCGGGTGGACTTGGGCACGCTCGAGGCGATATCACTCGCTGCCTCTGCGGCCTCCAATATCGATCTGAACCTCCTTTGTTGGGATTTGGTAGACATGTTTGGCTATCAGCCTACAGAGGGAATGTTTGAGGACGTCGTCTTGTCGTTTTCAGTGCAAAAATATTCAGACGAGGATATGTTCGCTGCACTTGTTGATATGGAGGGGAACGGATACCTTCCCTCTCGAGCGCTGTTGAAGAATATCGCGCTCAAGATGTCCGGTGTTCCGAGGAGGCTGTCCCATGCCGAGCATAAGTTGATGTGGCACGAGAACGAGCACGTGCGGTCGACGCACACCCTGAACGCACTTCTGATGGGGTACGGGATGCGGGGAAATATAGACGCGGCGTTTCGGGTGTTCGAGAGCTTTCCGAAGAATGGTCTCCAACCGGACGAGAACACGTTCACTTTCCTCATGGAGGTTCTATACATTGATACGAAGAACCGGTTCCCTCTCAAGGATAACCAGGCGTCGGTGGACAGTCCGGAGGATATCGAAGATGTCCTCGGCGCAGCGCAGATCATTCTGGATAGCATGGAGGCAGCTGGAGTAGCGGCGACCAAGCTCTTTTATCACGAGCAAATACGGGTGCTCTGCGCTCTGGGCCTGCTCGAAGACGCCAAGATGCTAGTGGAAGAGGCAGTAGCCGTCGGGACGCCGCTTCCAGTGGCCACACTTTACCTGCTCGCTACGAGATTGGCCCACGCTGGAAACTATCAGATGGCCCACGCCGTCGCGGATCTGTCTGCAGTGGCAGGTTGCGGCGATGGCACTAGCATTGCCAATCGTATCCGGAATCTCGAGAAACGAAGGGAGAATGAGATGAATCATGGCGTGGTGGGCGATAGCTAAACTTATTAGCGACAATACAAATCTACGCGTCTGTGAGGAGCCATTGAAGAGATTTACTCCCGCCCATCTTTGATCTTTGTTGCGTTAGATAGCATCCCTCACGCAAGCGCAAAGGCTTCCGCGGTCCGCCCCTCCGGGTTGGCGCTGCTAGGGATGCTCGGGTCCACGGCAGCCAGTATTTTCTTTTCGGTAGCTTTGCTGGAGAGCGCCTGAACCACGAGGTCCGCAACGTCCCCGCGGTGGATAGACCCAATTGCCATGGTGTCCTCCGTAAGTATCGCTTGCTTCGTTTCCGGCTCGCTCACCAATCCCCCGGGGCGGATGATAGTCCAATTCTGATTCGATTTTGACGCAGTTCATTAGCACGAGTCGAGATGATGTGATGCAAAGGCAAGGCCTAACCTTGCGTAGAGCACGTACCATGTTTGTATAATATTTGCTAAGCACGTTCTCCGCCTTTTCTTTCTGGGCAAGAACGTCCTTCAGCACCTCATAGACCGAGGGGGGAGTAGCATCCTTCGAATTGCCGCAGCCAATGGAAGTCACTAGTACGACTCTTCACCAAACGACGAGAAGGAGTTCCAAATCGGATCATGTGATTGCAATGATTTCGTGAGTGTCTGGCAGATAGCAGATAATGTAAGATTGCCAACCCACATACCGGGTGACGCCAAGAATCCCGGCAGCCTCGATCACGTTGTTGTTGCCCACGTAGTCGACGTACTTCCCGTCGTCCATCTTGCCACCGAGCGTCGTGATGGCAGCATCGCACCCATCAATCGATCCCTCCACCGATTTATAATCCATCGCATCACCCTTGATGGCCGTGACGCCATCCAGCGCCGACAACTCCTCCACCGCCTCGTCGGAGCGCACCAACGCCACGACCTCCGACCCGGCCGCCAAAAGCTTGTCCACCACGAGCCGCCCGACGCCCTTCGAGCCGCCGGCGACGAAGACCTTCTTGTAGGAGTCTCCTTGGCCCTGCACCATCTGCAGCGCGGACCGTCGTTGGGGGGCGGGCGCCGCGCGGGGGACGAACGCGGTCGGCGCGAAGGCCGACGCGGACGCGGCCACGCTCGCAGCGGCGAGGAGCAATCTGATCGGATTCATGGTCTACAACGGCGTGTTGGGCGGCGCGTAGGGGGGGAGCGCCGCGGGTGATGAGGGTGGAGGGAGGCGCGGAGGCGAAAAAAGTGACGCGTTTTGACGCTGATTTGAGGCGGGCGATGATGCATGTTGAAGCGGGTCAAACGATTTTACCCGCGTATCTGTTGCATGGCCCGCCTCCACTGCCTCCTCCGCTCTCCGCCTCCGGACCTCTCCCTAATATCCTGCATGGGAGGGGGTACCGTTCAGCATAAGCGGGCGTCCTTACCAGCTCAATCAGATGATAACATTGTGCAAAGTAATGAGACGGCAATGGCATCAATGATACGAAGTGAGAGCCTAAAGTTAAAAGCGCTTTGAGATTCGTCCATGCTCTGAGAGCTGAACCCAACCCGAGAAATGAAAGGCAGCGGTACGTTGTCACCACTTCCCTTCGAGAAAACCAAGCACATCACCAAACCATTTGGTCTCCAACTGCACGAAGTGGTTCGTGATCAGCATCGTATTTCTCCACTCATCTCTTCGGAAGATCCACCTCTTGCCACAGACCACTCTCGCCACCCCTTTGTATATTGACCCCATTTTCTCCTTACACAAGGAAGCCAAGAGTGTCCCCGTTCACCTTCGCCTTCTTAATCAACCGCGTGCGCAGGTGGTACGCCCCTGCCCACGTGCAAAAGTCGCCAATGTACTGCGAGTGCAGGCTGATCGCCTTTCCGCGGATTTTGTTCAGCTTGTCGTTGCCCAGGGCGATTTTGGCGCCGTAGACGGCGGGGGAGAAGATGCCGAACTTCGCCTGCGATCCCATTTGCAGGGACGTGCGGCTGTTGGACCGGGCCACCGGCTGCGCGGCCGCCCGCGGTCGCTGGGAGACGACAAAGTTGGAGCCTGGGGGAGAGTTGCAAATACATGAGATATGATCAACGTTCGCCGTGCGGCACTGCAATTTATACCGGCAGCTCTAAGAGCCGTCGTTTCGACGAGGTGGCCATGCGCGAGAGCCCTCATCGCAACGGTCTCGACCGTTCCCCACAACGGTGCATGGACCACAACACACTCACCTCCCGAGACGCCGCCGAGCGACGACGGGGCGAACCCCTGCACCGACGAGGCGGCCAGGGCCACCGCTATTAAGAGCAAAGAGACGATGCGGTTCATGGTTGCGGAGGGTGGTGGCAGCGGAAGTGGTCGCTACGGGGGCGCGCTTGGTGCAGGTTGTTGGAGGAGGAGGAGGAGGAACTCGACGCGGAGGCGACGTGCACCGCCACGTCACACCTTGCTAAATTAGATAATCGAGCAGTCGAGGCCGTTTCCTCTGTTTCGCCGGCCCAGTCGAGGCCGTTTCTCTACTTCCGAGCATTATTTCTAGTGTCTCATGTCATTTGTCCGAGAACTCCTCCGAATCTTTCTGAAGCTCGAAGGCTCGCCCTTTGTTGCTTTAGCCAGCCAGCAGATGCGGCTTCGGCAGATGGCGAGCGGTTCTGCTTGCACGGGTTCTGCTTGCACGGTCTCTCGATCTCAGCGCATCTTTGCAATCATAAATCCTTCTAGCCGCGCCTACGATCCCACATCCAATTATGCCCATCACCCACGCCAAAGGAGTGGCTTACGCCGACAAGCTGATGGCGGCCTTCGCGGCCGGCTTCGCCAAGAACAACCACGCCGAGACCACCGCCGGCTTCTTCGCGGACGAGCTCGCCTGGGACTGGTCCGACGGCACCACTGGAGAGGGGAAGCTGTCGGAGATCATGGGTATCATGGCCAAGAGCTGGGGCGCCATGGTCGACAGCTTCCACCCCCTCAACACCACCACCATCGTCGACACCGACAGGTCCATACTCTTCATCTCGTGCGACCTCATCATCAACATCACCGGCGGCCTCGCCGACGAGAACAATCCCGTCCACAACGCGGTCGTCTTCGTGGTCCACCTCAACGGCGGCGGCTTCTTTACGAAGAAGAAGATCGTCAAGTGGGAGGGCTACTGGGACCAGAAGAACCCCGGCTTCGGCGACGCATTCGGCAGGATCATGCCCAAGCTCGGCATGGACGCGCCCGTCCCACCCGCGTCGCCCATGCCCATCACTTCCGAGGCGGGGCAGGCCTACGCCGCCGCCGCGATGGCCGCCTTCGCCGCCGGCTTCAAGAACAACAACCACCTCGAGACCATGGCGCCCTACATCGCCGACAAAGTCGCGTGGGACTGGACCGACCGCCGGGGCGAAGGGCCCAAGGAGGACGTCCTCGGCCCGTTCGCCGAGAGCTGGGGCCTCATGGTCGACAGCTTCTTGCTCCCCAGCCCCACCGTCGTCGTCGACACGGACCACTCCGTCATCGCCGTTGCCGGCGAGCTCGTCATCAACGTCACCGGCGGGCTTGCCACCGAGAACAATGCCGTGCACAACATATCGCCATGGTCTTCACCCTGGACAAGAGCAAGAAGGCCACCAAGTGGGATATTTTTTGGGACAACAACAATCCCGAGATGAATGCCGCCCTGGCCAAGGTGTCGGCCAAGCTCGGAGCCGCCAAGTAAATGTCGCAATGCAGTTTTGCTCTGCCAATAGACGTATTGTATAGATCTGTACTTCATTTCGAGTCGAGCCGTTTCTCCGCGTACATTTGTGAAGATCTTTTAGCGTTGCACCCCTACCTCTGACCAGACTTATTCTTCCGCCGCTGGTGCTCCAGCAGCTGTCGCTGCATGTTCCGGACGTCCTTCGCGTACGTGTCCCTCGTCCCGCTCGGGACGCTCATCCGGTACCGCAGCTCCTCCGTNGTTCCGGACGTCCTTCGCGTACGTGTCCCTCGTCCCGCTCGGGACGCTCATCCGGTACCGCAGCTCCTCCGTCGACAGGCTCTCTGCGAGCTCGAGCAGCGTTCCCAACACCGTACTAATGTGGTTCGGTATGGTCTTGTCCGGTCGCATCGTGCGGTAGTACCATTCTCCGGTGGTGGGATCGAAGCCGACCTCCGCAATCTTCGAGCCATTCTCGTCGCGGTCGGCCTCGAGGCGACGACGTTCGCTGGGCGGGAGGCGCATGTAGCGCGTCATGTCGACCGTGCTGCCGTCTTCGCCCATGACGCCCACGTTCAGAACATCCTCATCGCTGCTTTGATTGCGGTAATTTTGCCGCGGAGGCATGATTTCCACATCGATTGTCACCGTGTCAAGGTATTTCCATTTCAGTAGATCGTGGTCCGTGCCACAGACGTAGGGAGCATTGGGCTGGAAGATGATCCCATCCGTCAAGTGATGGTGCGTGTCGCCATAACGATACGTTCGCATCCCTCGTTCTTCTGTGACGTACGAAAGCAGGCGATCCAACTCCATCCTCTTCACAAAGTTCTTCTTCACTAGCGGCAGGGCAATGTTGGAAACATTTGCGACAGCCGAGGGATCGAAGACATCCATGTTGGCACCCGGCTTCACGAACGAGGCAGCTTTCAGGTGCTTCAGCCTTTGCTCGAACGGGAGGTGCAGTATTGGCTCGTTCGCAGAGTTGGCCAGCACATCGAACACAATGAAGATGGGCCGACGCAGCTTGCGATGGACCACCACCTCCCCGTCCAGAATCGCCCCCGGCTTGATAGCAGAAAGGATATTGCTCAGTGGATCCGCGGCCGTGTCGCTTCCCCTTGGCTTTGGCTGGAACGCAACCATCTTCTCGTGGCTCGCCCGATCGACCAATACGGCCGTAGTTCCGGTAAACACCAACAGATACCGAACGCCGTCCGTCTTCTCACTCAGAAAGTATCCCCCATCGCTCCTCTGGACCTCCTCAATGTGGTGCCGCGAGAAGTTCACAGGCATGCACCCAATGAAGTTCCGAGGAGGTCTGGCCCACTCGCTGTTTCCGGCGGCGCGCCCCCCTTTCTCGGGGTCGATTGCAGTCATCCAGCTCTGGTACTTGCTGTCGACGTACTTTCGGATGGCGCCGCACTGTCCAATGGCCAACTTTGTCGCCTCAGCGTCAGGGTGCTCGCGCAAAAAGTCCTCCACCTCCAACACATCGTGAGTTGGATTGAGCTGCTGGATCATGAACCACAATTGTTGGGCCAACGTCGCCGCGAGCTTTCGTGCCACGGCATCGTCCTGGGTCTGCACCAGCTTCTTCGTCATTGGCTCTGATAGTTCCGTCTCGATCTCGTACCCCACGTGCGGATGGGCCGACCCTTTCCCCGGGCCAAGGTGTTGTGTCGTCGTCACCTCCGTCACGTCCATTCTCCATGCAAAACTGTGATCCTTTCGGGAGTAGCTCCTCCTCCGCTTGATTCGCT
>JALLAP010001288.1:0-11390 GCA_036939355.1 Thalassiosira profunda | reverse complement strand
CGAGATTGAACCTCACCACTAGGCCCTGGCGAGGGTGATCCGGCAATCGCCCCCTCTTTCCTCGGTGCTGCCAATTTGTAGTGGGAGAGAAGAACATCAGCCTTGAGCTGCAGAGCGAAGAGGTGGATCGTTGAAGAGCGAGGATATTCTCTGTGCACAAGCGCCTCAAAAGCCCAGGCCAAGTCAAGCCCAAGCTGGTTCTGATACGCCTGCTTGCATTGAGGGCAGTTCTTCCAAGGTCCAGGGCGGTGAACAGCCTCACAATGGTTGATTTTTGTGTTTTGAGGGAAAGAAGGATGGAAGGAGGAGTCTGAGATGTCGCCAAGTCCAGTGACAAAGACCTGAGTCCCGCTCGTCGTCTCCCGCTCTTTGTTTTTCACCTCCTGCTGCGCGGACAAAGGGGGGCAGCCGTCCGTCGCCGGCCCCGGGCCGCGCGATCTTGAGAGAACAAGCTGAAGTTTCCGAGCCACTTGTGGACACTCGACACGCGGGAACTTTGCTCATATTTTTTTGCAAACAGAGCCATTGGGAGGAGGCCGTGCTTCCTCCCTCGCTGCCCTCCATCCATATCTCGCGGCCCTCCACCCATCACGAGATGGACGACTCCAACCTCAACCAAGCGCCCGGCGGCGTGCCCGGCGTGCCCGCCGGCGTGCTCGGCGTGCTCGACGACGGCGCCAATGACGAAAACGGTCCACGTGGACCAGATGGAGCTCCGCCCTTGGTATGTGCGCACATCTCATGCATCATATTTATTCTGTGCGCCGTCTCCTCATCTCGTCCCCTCTCGTAGCCACAGATCCCCGGATTGCGTGAAGAACTCGAAGAGATTCTCCGGGGCAACGACGGCGGAGACGATGGGAATGGTGCACGTGGCCTTCCTCTCGCTCTGGTATGTGCATATCTCATGCGCCATTTCTTCTCATGCGCCATCATCGCCATCGTGCTCACGCCTCGCCCTCTCTCCTCATCGAACGCGCAGCCGCCCGCCGCCGGCGCCGCCGGCGCCGGGGGTGCCGCCAATGCTGGAAATGGTGCAGGTGCTCCAGCGCAGGACCTCGTGCCCGCCGCCAACGCCAACGCGGCCGACGAGGCCGGTGACGATGGGGCGGATGCTGACGACCGCCGTATCCGTCCCCGCGCCGGCGAATCCCCTAGGGATCTTGTTGTCCGCCTGATCAACGAATCAAGGCGTGCTCCGGAAGTGCTTCGCCATCTCGATGGAATGGCTGCGATCCCCGCCACTTTCAACCGAAACAGGAATCCAACCTACCTAGCGCACGTGCGTCGGATCGAGGTGAGGATCAATCTTTAAAGCAAGTCGCGGTCTCACATCTCATGTGTGCTCTCACATTCATCGGTCATTATCCTTCGCATCTTATCCACAGATATTGGTTCCCGCGCTTACTGAGCTCACATCCAATTGGCTCCTTCCCTGGCGACATCTTCCGGCTCAGCTCGAAGAACATCGGGCGGCGATTGTTCATCTCCCTCCTCTGGGGCTCCTCTTCATGCACCGCAACAATCTCTGGAGCGCACAGGATGGGGACGTCACGTACTCGTACTTCACCAGGGAGGTGCAGAACCTCATGCTCATCGACGAGAGCATCACTCGCACTCACGGCAACCCCTACGGCGTCATCCGACGCCTTGACAATGGCTTTGTCGTCCGGGCGCTCATCGAGGACTTCGATACCACCTACCCAATGGGCCTCGTCGCCCGTCTCTGTCTCTATGAGAGGGCAAACCAAGTCTCCACCCAATCACATATGTATGAGCTGCGCAACGAATTTGGTGACCAGGGTGGCACGCATGCCAGGGGTGGCAGGTTTGGCTGGAACATCGTCAGGCGGAACCAACGTCCTCATCCTCCGACGAGGAAGAGAGGGGAGGAGGTTCGCCCTTGCCATCCGGCATGCGAGCACCCATGTGCCGCGAGCGTCTGGGCCTGCGAGACCACCTTCACCAAGCCAAACTTCGCTTGGGACCACCCTCGTGCCATTGACGAGGCAATGCAAGCGGACGTTCGTCACCGCGGTCTTCTCGATGAGCTGCGCACTGCTCGCCTGCAGGCCCGCGCTGTTGCTGCTGCTGCAGCTGCCGCAAATCGCGAAGCAGTTTGATTCGTAGTAAGCTCTCTCTAGAGAGAACGACTACCTATCACAATTAGTCTGTATCTAAATAATAGACGCCGTCCCGTCCAACTTCCTCTTTGCGGCGCAGTCCATCGCTCTTTCTTCGCGGTACGCGTAACGGCCCCGCGGAATACAAGCTCTGACCATCCCAGCTTCGCACTCGTCAATGTATCCCTCGGCCACTAGCCTGTCAACGAGGCGATGACTTTGATCAGCCGATCGTCGTCCACCCGGCCTTTTCACTACGAGTTCCTCCACTGTTGATCGCAGGACCTTTGACGCCGGATAGGCTGCGTGGTGGTGGAGGGCATTCGAGAGCTCGGCGCCGATGAAAGGATCGTTCGTATATACTCTCCCAAGAGGATCAAGCATCCGCTGCAGAATGGCGTGGGCTTCGATCGATAACACGCTATTGGCCTGCATGTTGTCCAAACGAGCGTGTTGCTGTACGGCATCACGCTTTGACCCGGTGCTCGTGAATTGAACCTTCGACAGGACGCGGTCGCGCAGGAACTGCTCCGAGGAGCCGTCCCACTCGTCGGCGAGCAGCCGCCGAATCTCCGCCTCAATGGCTCCCGCGGGCGGATCGAGCATCGGCTTGAGCATGTCGTACTGCACGGCGGATACCGCGCCGTCGTCAAAGCAGCGGCCCAGGCGGGTATGTTGCTCTTGGGGGCCCAGCTTCGACCCAGTGTTTGTGAATTGAAGCTTTGACAGGACGTGCTCCCGCAAGAACTGCTCCGAGGAGCCGTCCTGCGCCTCGGCAAGCAGCCGATGGACCTCCTTCGCGGTGTCGCGATTGGCTATCGGATCGAGCATCGGCTTGAGCATGTCGTACTGCACGGCGGATACCGCGCCGTCGTAGCAGCCGATGGACCTCCTTCGCGGTGTCGCGATTGGCTATCGGATCGAGCATCGACACGAGCGTCTCCCATTGTACGGCGGATATCATTCCAGCCTCCCGCCACTCCGCGAGGCGAGCTCGCTGCCTGGACGGCCCCATCTTCGTCCCAGCGCTAGAAACACGAAGCTGCGACAGGACGCGCTCTCGGAGGAACTGCTCCGAGGAGCCGTCCCACTCCTCGGACATGAGCCGCCCGACCTCCGTCCCTTTGGTCCGCCAATAGCCCGACATCGAGAGGGCCTTGACGTTCACCGAGTCGACGTTCTGCACGACGAACCGAAGGCGCTAGTTCGCGACGAGCGCATCGATGACCTGCCCGCCCGACTGCGGAAAGAGGTCGTTGTCGTCGTGAAATTCGTCGACATATTCGCTCAGCTCCCGCATGTTGGTGGTCATCACCCCGACTTGCTCCGGCTTCTTCCACGTGAGGCGGTGCGCGACCAAGTTGGCCGCGTGGGTGCACATCGGCCCGACGCACGCCCTCACGGCCTCGTCGAGGAGGGGAACCATCCTCTCCTCGAGCTCGGAGGAGGTCCCGGCCATGCCGAAGATGAGCAGGGGAATGCCGAGAGCGAGGAACGGCCGAGCGACGACGTTCAGCAGCTCGGCGAGCATGATGCACTCGCGCTTCGTATGGCGCGGGCAGCTCTGGTACGGCTTGCCGGCCTCGGGCGTAGGCACCTTGCACGTCTTGCGCCCCGGAGCGTTGAAGATGAACATGCTGAGGTCCAGCAGATCACCGAACTTGACCGAGCCGTCACCCCGCAGCAGGGCGCCGGCGACCTCGGTCAGCGACTCGACCGTGGCGCAGGTGCGGAAGTTCTCCACGTCATCGTCTTTGCAGCATCCGCCGCACGACGCGTCCGCGCCACCGCGCCCCACCGGGACGGGGCACCGCATGAGGCAAATGTAGACGGCCGGCAGAACGACGTGCCAGCTCTTCCCGAAATCGTCCGGCAGGTTCTTGAAGAACTCGATGAGGTACCCGATCTCTCGGTCCATTTCTGGATACTTGTCGAGGAGGGCGTCCAGGGCGTCGATGGTAGACGCCCGTAGCGTCTCCCAGTCGGGATCGATGGGCTTGGATAGCGAGTTCGTCATTGCTCGGTGCGTGCGGCGGACGGAGGGTGGGCGGTGGGCCGCGGCGGCGGGGAGGGGCGGCGAGGCCGAGGCGGCGGGGAGGATGTCCGGCGAGGCGGCGTGCGAGCGCGGGCACAGGCGGTGGTGCGGGGGTGTGCCGGCGGCAATGGCGACGCGGGTGGGGTCGAGCGCTGCGTATTGCAAAAAGCGAGTGAGGGCGGCGCGTGCTCGAGCGGCGAATTCCAAGCAAACGTAAGTACGTACCTAGATACGTGGGTGTAGCTACGTAAGTAGTCCCCCACCTCTGCATTTGCGACCGCCATGAAACCAACAATGTTCGCCGGGTCGTAGGTTCGGACGTTATGGCTTCGCCTTGTGGCGTCCTTGATGAGGCAGGCGTAGTGAGCAAAGCCACCGCTGCCGCGGCAAGAACAATCGCGTCGCAGCGGCTGTCCCGTGCCTTCGCTCGCCGTCTCCCAGCAGATGTAGCACTGGGGTTGAGATTCTTCATCTTTCTTCGAAAGGGGTGCATCTAAACGTGGCTTTTTGCTGACGCAGTCGCCATCAGTGATGGGCAGAGGACGCTTCCGGCCGTCCGTGGCGGGTCCGATGCCTGGCAAACCGATGGCCCGGCCGGCATGAGACACGACCTCCAACAACTTTCCGAATAGGCCAAACATGACGATAATCCGCTACAACCCGCTGGCCTGGTTGGTAGGACAATTCATGGGGACGGCGGGCAGCGATTCGACAGGTCAACGTCTTGAGGAAATTTCTATTTCAAGTTCGCCATTCAAAATTTCAAACGTGATCGAAATTTAGTATGCCGTCGTTGCTTAGGATGAATGCGGAGGGGGTGTGTACAGGATCATTGAAGAGGAAGCGAGCTGAAGAAAGGGTTGGTTGAGTGCACACTCCTGGCGCGGGACGTTAGATGGCGAATAGAACTGGTTGCCTAGCGGAACTCCCCGCAATTTTGCTCATCTTATCTCGCCGTACTTGTCTCGTGCAATGCCAATCGGGTCACGCTCGAGACAACCCTTTGCTTGCGACACTGCCCTTCCTCGCCTGCGACGCTCCACCCTGAAAGGCCGATAAGTCCGACGACAGCCGCTGCGCTGCGTCGGGGCCGCACCACACACCGTTGACCCACTTTCCCTCGAGCGTCTCGCCGTCTTGGTCGTATTTCATTCGGCCCCGTCCGTGGGGCACGCCGTAATCGTTCGTTTCGCCCGAGTACAGCCCCGTGTCGGCGTACTCGTCCGTGTAAGGCATGTTTGTCACCAATCTCCCATCTGGCGAGCGCTGCGTTGTGCCAATAGATGCGGCCGAAGTAGAAGCCCAGTTGTTCAAGCCACCCTGAATGGAGAGGAGCTGCGCTGCGGCGTCCTCGAGCAACGCTGAGTTTCCTCCTTGTGGCTGGTCTACGTCCCCGCGCTGAGGCCGGAGGGGCGGTGGTGGCATTGGTCGCGGTGGCGGAGGCGGCACTGTCTTTGGCCTCGGTGATGAAGCCTTCTGCAACGGCGACGGACCTGCTCCGAGATTCTGATGTGGCCTCTCCAGTTTCTCTGAATGCAAGTGCTGCGTCGCTGGCTCGTCCTCCGGCAGAGGCGATGGAAGCCTCGGAGATTGCACCGCGCGGGAAAATGTCTGGCGGAGCGCGACCGGCATCGTGACCTCGCTGGGCTCCTTGGTGGAGTTGGAGTGCAAATCAATTTCATTGCCCGTCAGCGGCCCCACATCTTCTTCGTCTGGCTCCTCCTCTGGCAAAGGTGATGGCAGCCTCGGAGGTTGCGCGGCCTTGGAAAAAGGCTGGCGAAGCGCGACGGGCATCGTGATCTCGCTTGGCTCCTTGGTTGAGTTGGAGTGCAAATCGATTTCGTTGCCCCTCAGCGGTCCAATATCTTCGCCTTTGACTTCCTCTTCGTCCTTGTTCTCCCTGTGGCTCGAGAGCCTGCGATTCCTGGGTTTCTTCGCTCGTATTCTCGCGTGCATGGGAGGCGCCTTCATTAGAGCAGCAGGCATGGTGACAGCCGACACTTGATCGGTCTCCTCGACCACGATCTCGCTGATGTTTTCTCTGATTGCCTTGTTTCTTGACCGGTGTTGGGGGTAGCACTCCTCCAGCTCCTTGTCGTGTCTGTCGCCATCATTGTCAGGGGCGTCTGCCGCGACGTCTTCGTCTTTCGACTTGTCATCGTCCTTCTTGGCTTTCGATCCTTTCGAGGGCTTCGTCCGCCTCGGCTTGTGCGATGATGCCACACTACCACTGGGTTTCTTAGCTCGGACTGACACGTGCAACGGCGGCACCCCAGACGTTGCAGCCATTTTCTGTTCCGTGGTACCAGTCGTCGATGGAGCGTAATCAAACAGCGACCCCTCTTCGCTGCCCTCGTCTGCTTCGTTGACCACGTCGTCTCGAGTTATTGGGTCCAATTCGTCCTGACCGCGACCTTCTTCATCATCCGCATTGTCCTCGGCCTTCTTCGACCCCTCGTTCCCTCTGCTTGCCACTTCGATGAAGCTATCTGGCAAGGCCACGCTGGATGTAGCCGGAGGGTCCGTCTTGGAGGCGAGCGAATCCGTTCCCATGGGTGGTTCAGCAGGCGCGCCGCTCCTGAGCGTCCCACTTCTAGGAGACATGAAAGAGTTGTCGTAGGTACCGCCCGGAGAGAGCACGGTGCTGTCCCCGTGCAGGCTCAAAACGGGATCAGGCGCCCGTCCGTGCCACGTCCCAGACCCAATCGTTCCCATTCCAAAAGTAAACGTGTCAGACTTGCTCGAAGTATCGAGCCCGGCACAAGGCTGTCTCTCAAGCTTTCTCTCCAAACCGTTCGGCTCTGTCCTCACCGTGAATGTGTCAGATTTGCTCGACGATTCGAGCCCGGCGCAAGGCTTGCTCTCCAAATTGTTCGGCTCCGTTCCCAAAGTCAACGTCCCAGATTCGCTGGTGGATTCGTGGCTGATGCTAGGCTTTCGCTCCAACATGTTCGGCTCGGACGAGTGGGACCTCTCGCTGCGGCTTTTAGACGCTGCCTCGAGCTTCTCGCTCTCCTCGCTCTCCTCGCTCTCCTCGCTTGAACGTGATGGCTCAGGAAGACTTGCATCATTCTCCTCGCTTGAATACGATGGCTCAGGAAGACTGGTCTCGTTCTCCTCCACCGCAGCGCCTTCCTTCTTCCCTCCGAAGATGAAGGCCCCATCAATCTCGCCCAGGTTGTAGGCAAGATTGTAGTTGGCGTTGCTGTGAGCGCCCTGCTCTTGGACGAAGGGTACAAGAGCCCCGGGATTCTCCTCCTCCTGTACCTCGCCTCCGTTCCTACTTCCTTGCTCATCTCCGGTGCTGTCCTTTGAGCGTCGACACCGTTGCATCGCCACAAAATTATACGACGGCTCGCACGACTTCGACCGCACCCTCTTCTCCTCCCCTTCCTTCCCTTCGATCGACTTTCGCTGCTCCTTCGCCCGCCGCCTTTTCTTCGTCCGCTTGTGCCGCCAGCTGCTGTCCACCGACGCCATGGGGGAGACGGGACGACGCTTCAGTTTCTCCGGATCGACGCAGACGCTCCGCGCGGGTTGCCTGCCGCCGAGGGCGGGCATGGACTTGGATCTCCCTTTCCCCTCGCGTTTACGATGCTGGTGTCGATGGTGATGGTGGGATTTGCGGTGCGATTTCTTCTTCTGCCGGCCGGAATGTTTGTTCGATGCGCCAAAGTGCTCCCGGCAGCGGTCGTTCAGCGCTGCTTGCGGATCTTTCGACGTGTTCTCTCTTTTGCCCCTCGATCGCGACCTTCTTTTGGAGGCCTTGTGCTGCCCCCGGACAGAATCCAACCGCTCGGTCTTGCGACTATTCATCGAGCTGGTTCGGCTCCTACGGCCGGCACTGGCGCTCCTCCTCTGGCCGACGCTCTTGCGGCTGCTGATTGAACTGGTTCGGCTCCTCCTTCCAGCACTGGCGCTCCTCCTCTGCCGCTGACGATGATCCGTCGCCTCGTCCCCTCGCGACATGTCCTCGGTCCAAACTGTCCCTTCACTAACCCAATTCGTACTGCGGGCACCCAAGACGACGCCCAGATTTTGTCTCAAGATCGCGGAATCGGCGTCGTTCCTGTTCCGTCGCAGATTGGCAATCCTGGAAGGGAGGCTCTTCCCCCGCGTCCGCTTCGACTTGTGCCCAAAAAGGGAGCGCAGCCTCCCCGCCAATCCCTTGTGCTTTTCGGAATGAGATTTCTTTTCTACGGAAGACCTGCGTTTGGGGGTGGCCGACCGCCCCCGTCGACCGGGGGACCGGCCGGAGCGTGTGTTGGGTGCGGCGTGGACTCGCTGTTGGTTGCCCACCGCGCGGTGGTCGGCATCGGTGGCCCGCGACAGCTTCAGCGAAAGGACCTTCTGCTGGCCCACCGCGGGAGCGTCGCGATGCTCGGCGTTGGAGCTCCTCGTGCTGCGATGCCGTTCGCCGTGCCTTCTAGATGTCCTTTCGGCAGAGTTCTTTCGCGGGCGACTTCCTCCGGCTGTTATATGAGAAGATGAGAGATGAGAAGTCAGTTAAGTGACTGCAAAAGATTAGGGCCGGCAGCCTAGTTTCACCGACTGGATTGCAAAGAAACATCTCAATACTCCAATCAGCTCTCATATTGAGGGATAACACTGCACTGCGGATGAAGCCTCTTTCTCGTCAAGCCTCATCAATTGCAAACAACAAGTATGAGTAGTGCTCAAGATACCTCTGCAAGGCGCTGTTCTCCTCCGCTCAAAACACCCAGCCAAATCAAAGGAGGCACTGGCGCCAAACGCCAAACAGTAGCCGCAATCTCTCCCGTCGGCAACACGAGCCGCAATGCCTAGAGAAGAAACTCACCGCTCCTCGCGCTGCGCTGTCCCAAGCTGCTCCCCCTCTGACTCTTACGGTGAGCATCGCTCGTCCCCGAGCCGCGGCCGTTCCGGCCCCGCGCCGAGGCGCTCCGGGGGCGGTGCCGCGACGACCCCCGGCGCTGCTCGACCATCGCGTCGCTTGATGGACACATGATGTGATAGTGCGCCTCCCGCCAACGTCAACGCCGAAGCCGACGCCCCCTCCGGCGAGGTCTCTGGGAGCCGACGCTATTCCGCTGCAAGTCCACGCTTGCTCAGAGGTTTATGAGGCGTTCTTTGGCTCCATAGGCCTGTCTGGGCGCGTGCTACAGCGCCGCATTGTGCGTGAGAAGCAGCAGAAAAGGGGCTGATGCTCGTTGAGCCCGCCCCCAGACAGCAGTACCGATCGGCACTCCAAATTGTCCCTATGCAATTGTGAACGTACGTACCTACCTGCGGAAGTATGAGTAGCGTTTTGCTCCCTTCCCCTTCTTCTCCTTCTCCGCCGCCGCCGGCTCTCACTTTTTGGCTCGACGCTAGAATCCCCCCGCCCGCCTCCTCGCCCTCCCACCCCCCAATCTCCCCTTCATGAGCTCCCTCGTGAACCACACTGTTGATGGTGACAATGTTTTGGCCGCTTCCGCCGCCGCCGCCGCCCCAAACGGCGAGCAGAAGCGCCCCAATTCCAATGACGCGGAGTGCGAGCCCGAGGGCAAAAAACGCCGCGTGGCCGAGGATGGGGAGGACGCCAAGCCCCCCGCCGCCGAGCGCTGCTACATTTGTTTCGATTTGCGAGACGAGGATGGGGAATTGCCGGTGCGGGATTGCTCCTGCCGCGGCGGGGCGGGCTTCGCGCACAAAAGCTGCATCGTCCAGTACGCGAAAATGAACCACGACGATCGCGGCGAGGACTACGTCGAGCTGTGGAGGACTTGTCCTCAATGCAAGCAGGAATATCAGAACGATTTGGTCGTCGGCCTGGCCAATGAGGCAGTGTCGTTTGTGGAAGGGAGAGCGCCTGCCACCCGCGAGTTGCATCTTTGCGAGCAACTGGAGGCGCTCCAATTCAAGCTCTCTGTGATCAAGGATCAGCTTCCGCTTGAAGATCGCACCATGGAGGTGGAATCGACAACAAACAAAATATTCTCCATCGCCGAGGAGATCAAGGGGCTTGCCAATGCCTCAAACCTCGATGGAATCATTTATTCTGCGGAATTAGCAGCATTGATGAGCCTCGGGGCGCTGTCGCTTGATAGGAAGTCAAAATCGGGTGCAGAGGCGGCCTTGGGATATTTCGAGAAGTGTCGAACTCTATCCGAGGAAATGGGGGAGGAAGAAACAGCTGCCATTTTCGAGCCGGTCATTGGTGCAGCCAAACAAATGGCTGAAGGGAACACGTATTCGAATAAACTTTCCGTTGACGAAGAACAAGCGAAGGAATTTTATCGGCAATACGAGGAAGAGAGAGAGAAGAAGGGGGAAGATGATGCATATGTGATAGGCATCGGCTTGAACATTGGGGAAATGCATCAGAAGATAAACACAATCAAGGCGGAGAGACTCCTCACGAAAGTTTTGGCCTCGAGCAGGCGCGTCCACGGGGCGGATCACGGCGTGACGCGCAAGGTCAATTCCGCTCTCAAAAAGTGCAAGGAGAGGTACGTGTCAGTGAAATGTGGAGGCGAACAGAAAGAATATCAGGCTCTTCGGTACCAATACGAAGAGGATGGGGCGAAATGCATCGTCCAGGGCCCGATCCAAGAGCCGAGGGACGTCGAAGGGGAGGAAAAGCTCACCGTCTCTACAGATGATGTGCTTTGCCTAAAAGGCACTCCTGTCGTCTGTCAGGGCTTTGGCTACTCGACTCGATCCAGTAGGGAGATCGACGGCAAAATTGGCGCTGTGCGATCTTGGGACGACAAAAGAGGCTGCTACGAGATTCGTTTCGAAGACGAGGAGCTGAAGCCGCGCTGGGTGAAGAGGGAGAACGTCCGCATTCTGTTCGAGTTGCCAAGCGAGGAAGCGGATCCCTAGAGTCAACAAATGTCAATGTTTGCATTTGCTCCGACCGGTTTGAGGGGTCATATCTGTTGCTAATATAGATCCAGCTACCGTGAGATAGCAGAGCACAGATCACTCTCCCTCGTCTAGAGAAAGCATTCCCCCGACCGGAACCTCCTTCGGCAGCAATCCAAAACGTTTACCCCCTTTCCCCTCAATCACACCCAACAGACATTGTCTTCGCCCCCGTTCCATCCTAGCTTCGTCCCATCATGGTTGTTTGTTCCCCTTTCCGACGTTCTATTCATCTCATTCATTTTCCCCTTCCCCTTCCATCATCATCTAATTTGCCCACGACGAGCCGTACATCTGCGTCTCCGTCATCCCCTTGAGCTCCCGCTTCGGCGGCACGTGCCCGT
>JALLAP010001286.1:0-12885 GCA_036939355.1 Thalassiosira profunda | reverse complement strand
AAAGTAAGCCGATTTTCGAAGCAAAAAAGAACCCAAAACATACCTATTCCTACGTTAATTTAGTCTTGTTCGACTCAAAACTCAAACGTCTCCGATTTCCGTAGAGCGTGGGCCAGCTAGGAAAAAAATATCCCAGTCGCTCTCTCGGGTTTGTCACTCTGTCTCTGTCTCGGGGAGAGAGAACGGTTCGCGTGCCGCGCAGTTCCGCTTGCCGGTCATGAGCATGGGATCCTTGGCCAGGGAAAAAAATATATTCTACCCCACAGACGATTTTACACGGTGGCTCACATACTTACAAAGCCAAACCACGACCTATTCAACAGCAGTCGTTTCGCGGCGGGGATACCATGAGAAAAATCTCTCTCCCGGACCCGCTTTGCTGCGGCTGCGGCTGCGGGGTCATGGGAAGAGCATCGAAGCACCCGCTACAGTGCACAAGCGCTGGTGCTTTGGCGGTTGACGGAGGAGGATGATTTTGGAGGACCTTGCCCTTCGGGGCGCCCCCTTCTTGTTTTGTTGAAAAAAAAATGGTTCAAAAGATGGTAGAAAGGAGTTCTTGAGGTAGGTATGAGTATGGTAGACGCGCGGCCTCGCGCCTCGCGCTGTCGCGCGTTGCGCTCGCCCATCCGCCCTCGGCGGCGGCATGGCTCTTTGTCCTCGGCCAGACGCAGTCAGGCCACCCCTCTGCATCTGCGGTTGCTTTCCGGCCGCGTCTAGTTTGCAGCCGGGCGCGATTCACATGATGTTACACCGATCGCGTGCCGATTGCAGATAAATCCTCCTTCGCTAGATGCAAGATCGGATGAAGGAGACAGGAGATTTGCTGCACAATCGGCATCATAATCTAGAGTCGATGAGCGCGATAGATGACGAAGAGGCAAGGGCGGAGGGCGCGACCGATAACGAGAGCGCCCGCCGCTCTTCAGTTGCAATGTGTCGCCGAGGTCACATCGCCGCCCTCCTCGCGCTGTTGTTCTCGGCACTCGTCGGCGTGGCGGCTTACCTCGGCACAAGACGTGGCGATGCCCGCGATCCGACCTTCGGCGGCAGTGCGGATGCAGCGATGGGAGATGCGTCGAGCTTAATGACCATCAACCAACAAAAAGTCCTCCGGCAGCCGCCCCCCTCGTCGTCCACTCCCGCCCGCTGCCCCGACGGCGAGCATCGGTGGATCCTCCGCCTCTTAACGGACGATTTTCCCGGCGAGATCCGATGGGAACTGCATGCCTCAGGCGGAGACGATGGAGAGGGTGAACTATTGGCTTTCGGCCCACCCGAGGGCACGAAGTACAAACGTCGGACCCGTTATGTGGGCGCCCTCTGCCTTCCTCCCGGGGAGTATTTCATGAGGTGGTTCGACTCCTCGGGAGATGGGATGTGCTGCGCGTACGGTCGGGGGGAATGGAGCGCGAGGGTCGACGGAGGGGTCGTGTTGGAGAGCGATCCTGAGGACTTGTACGAGGAGAAGGATTTTCCCTTTGAAGTTGAGCGATCCGACGTTATTGACGATATCGGAGGCGACGGGGAGGAAGTGACAGGGACGATCCTCATCATGCCGCGGAGGGAGCGGCCGCTGAACGTGGAGCTGCCCGAGGGGACAATTTACGAGCTGCAGAACCTCCCTTCCGGCTTTGTGGACTACGCCAAGCGCGAACTCGTCTCGGGGGTGTCGCTGATTGCTCTCCCAGAGAGCACGGAGTTCTTCCCAAATGGCACGGTGGATCTGAAGGGAGAGGCGCCAATTGCGGCAGGCCAACGCGAGAAGGAGGACACTGCTTTTGAAGGCACCCAATCCGTCCTTGTCGTACGCGTAGACGTGGCGGACAAAGCAATGTCGGTGAACGAGACATCCCTCAGCAATAGCGTGTTCGGCAATGGCGTCGACCGCGCGAATATGGTGTCGCAATTCGACGCGTGCAGCCACGGAAAGTTGAAGCTCGTCAAAGCTCTGGATCGATCCGGAGGAAGTGCTGACAATCGAAATGCCTCCATTGCCAACGGAGTTGTGACAGTTAACCTTCCGTCAGTCCGCAAAGTCGACGGACACGGCACAATGCGGGTTGCCGTAACGAAGGAGCTCAACAGAATGTTTGGCGTGAAGCATCCAACAGAGCTCGCCAAATTTGTGGTCTACTGCCTGCCCGTTGGCACGTACAGCCCCAACCCTGGTGCGGACGGCAAAGGCATTGCATACGCCTACATTCATCATTGGCTCTCGATTTTCAACGACAAGTGGTGTACTTCAGTTTCCCTCCAGATGCATGAGCTGGTGAGTTTCTTTGCGACTGGAGTGCTTGATGCATTCGTAAGTGTTTGCTACAAGCATGTTTTCTTTTCCTCAGGGGCACAACCTCAATATGGGTCACTCGAACGAAGGCGGCGAGACGTACGAGGATCAGACTGGGATCATGGGTGCTTCGTATCCCAACAGCGATTCCCCGCGGATGTGCTTCAACGCTGCGAAAAGCTGGCAGACGGGTTGGTATCGAGATAAAGGCATCACGATCAATTCCAGTGGGGCCAACAACAGTTTTGATGGGATTCTTCACGGCATCGCGGACTATCCAATTGCGACCACCGTCCTTCTGCGGATCCAAAATCGGTCGGGAAACGATCATTACGTCAACTTCAACGCCAAACGGGGGATCAACGCGCAGACGCANGATCCAAAATCGGTCGGGAAACGATCATTACGTCAACTTCAACGCCAAACGGGGGATCAACGCGCAGACGCAGGAGGCTCGGAACATGGTCACCGTCGTGCGACGTCCGCGCGGCGGGAGGAACAGCTATTCCGAGTCGGAACTGGTGGCCAAGCTGGACTCCGGAGGGTCCTTTGAGATTTGGGGGTACATAATCAGCGTTGGCCAGATCGATCGCATCGCCGGGACTGCGGAAGTTACTGTCTTTCCAACGTGAAAGCACCGCCAGAGGAAGGCATGCAATGGGCGACGGTAGCAACGGAAAGGAGCTGAGATTAATGGTTTCTTCTATTGCTTATGGTACTTCAAAAGCAAACATGCATGCTCCTTTATCAGGAGGCCACCTAAGTGTGATGTTTGTGAAAGATATTGATCCAATCAACCCGAAATCACAACACATTCAATACAGCCCATACGAGTGGTAGGCCTGCTCCTCGTCGGAGGGCGGAGGATACCACACCACTTGCACCTCCTCGTGGAAGCCGATGTGATCACTCGCCACTTTCAGACACTTTCTCAGCGGAGCAACGAGAGATGTCTCGTCCACCCAGATCATGCCGGGCATGGTGCCAAGCATCTTCACCTTCGTGAAAATCATGGCCAGAAGTTCGTCCAACGTGTAGCAGGGCCACTTCTCGAAGGGAAAGGGACAGATGCCATCATGAAAAGACCCTTTCTGATACATCAATCCAACCATTTGCATTGGATTATCCTCCTTCGTGTAACCGAGCCGCCTGACTGTCAGCCTCGAAATCCCTGGGCGCTCTTCAGTCTTGAAGCCATGTCGTTTGGCGAATTTCACCAGCTTCACCGCCAGGCGAAGCTGGTTCCGAGTCGGCTTGTACGTGGTCTCTTTGGGATCCACATTTTCCTTCTGATCCTCCAATGGCGACTTATTGCTAGGCACCGGCTTCACGACTTTGGGTGGCTCCGTATTCCAGAGTCCACGGGACGCACTCTCTCCACAATGAATCACCGACTGTTCCCGGACCGCCTTGGCAACATGTTTCTCAATCTTTTCCTTGAATGAATGGCTTGCATGGAAGCGCAGGCCCAACATGATCTCATCGTAAACGAGCATGTCATACAGAGGGAGGAATGTCGTTCGGACGAGGACGGGTAGCGAAGTTGGCACGTGTCCACCCACTACGCTACCAACTCCTTTCACCAGGTAGACATTCCCCAAGCCGTCATCGACTTTCTGAACAACAAGTGTGCCCGTCTTGACGACCTTGCATAGCCAGAACTCCCCACAAACCCTTTCTTTGTCCCAGGACTGCATGAATCGCACGAAGTTCCGAACCATCAGCTCTCCTCCAGCACCATCCTTCTCATATCCGGCCATCTTTCCGAACCAACCGATGATATCATCCTCGCATTCGCATAGAGAATGGATGGTGCTGTCTAGCACTGACATGTTGCCAGGTACCATCAACCCTGCCAAAGATGGCTTGGCCTTGTAATAAGTGAATACCTCCCTGTTCAACTTGGCAATCATCCGATCCGCCCTGGGTAAAAGCATGAACTCTTCGAACTCCCCCTCGAAGCAATCGCAGCCCTGTCGCTCGTTCACGGCATAGCGCATCAACATGAGGACTTGATCGAACAAACGCCCGTGCCCCTCCCTGACTTTCGCATCGGACGAGTAGTCGATGAAAGCGAGCCGGGATTTCTCTTTCGCCTCATCGTCCGGCTTGAGGAATGGGTTGACGTTGGTGGGCTTCAGGCTGATGTTCTCCGCCTTGCCGGTGATGTGTCGCACTTTCACCGGGTACCGGCCGTTGTCGATAGGACCGCTCACTGCCGCCAGCCGTCCATTCAGCCGCTTCCCGCGCTCGGAGGTCAGGTCGACGATCTCCACCAGCGCGCCCTTCGTCAATAGGCTGTGAATGTACGCCTTGCGACGCTCGCATGCCTCCCGAAGATTGGGCGACGCACGGCGGATTTCCGCCAGCTCTGCCAGCGTGAAATAGGACAGGACCTCCGATAGAGACCCTTCAATATCGTCAAGTACTAGAGCCTTCGACATGGTTGTTGTTTTATGAGAGAGGCAGAACACGTGCCGCCGACGAAGGGGTTGGGTGCGAGCGAGGGGATGGAGGAGGGAAGCGAAGCGAGCTCCGGTCGCCGACAGGTCGCCGTCGGATTTGATGGTCACGTGACACATCACAGGTGCAGCCGTCACGCTCAACACCCTCGCCTCCTCGCTCCCTCTCCGCTCCCGCCCCTCCCAGCTTGCAGCCCCAGCATCGACCAGCATGGCGGACGACGACTCCGCCGCCGCCTCCGCGGCCGAGGGGCGGACGATCGGCGACTGGACGGCCTACCTCGACGACGACGGGCGGACGTATTACCACAACGAAAGGTCGGGCGAGACGACGTGGGACGCGCCCCCGGGCTTTGCCGAGGAGGGTGCTGCTGCTGGTGGTGTGGCTGCTGCAGATGGAGACGGAGACGCTGTTGGAAACGAAGGGGGCGGCGCTGGTGCGGAGAGGCCTCCTCTGGAAATTGAGCGCGCCGCGAAATCGCCCGCGGGGGGGGGAATTGCCACGTCCCCCCCCGCGGGTGCACCAGACGACGGCGACGGCATCGCGAAGTCTCCACCCTCATTCAACGCCGAGGCCGCCGCTGAACCGGCCGCAGAGGAAGCAGAGGAGGCCGACGAGGACGCGGCCAACGGGGAGGACATCGGGGGCGGGTGGGTCGCCTATAAAGATCCCGACAACGAGGGGAGGGTGTACTATTACCACGCCGACTCGGGGGAGACGCAGTGGGAGCGGCCCGACGTCGGGGCGGCGGAGGAGGAGGCGGGCGGTATTGCGGGGGCGTCCACTCCTCGCAGTCCAGAGGAGGAGATGGGTGCGGAGGGCATGCAGTTGGGCGACGAGGAGGCTGCATCTCCGCTGGGAGGGAAGTCTCCCCAAGAAGGGGACGTCTCCCCCTCCAAGCAATGGGCCGACGACAGCATGGACGTCGAACCCACCGACGGCAAGCCCCAACGCACCGCCGCCGAGGCCGAACAATTTCTGCAGCGCCCCGATGCGGTCATGGAACCCGCCGTCGTCGAGCAGATTAATGTGTTGGTGCGGGAATTGGGGCCGCAGGTGGCCGGTCCCAAGGCATTGCAGAGTTTAGTGACCCATTACGGCGGGAGTGCGGCATCGTGCGGGCTGATGGGACGGTGGCTCGCGGAGTTAAGGGCGGGCGGGGCCGTGATTGGGAAGGAGGGGACTGCCAATCCCAACAGTGTTGGGTATGGCAACGGTGGGGGTGCAGCGGATCCGTTGTTCGAGGAGGGCGCACACGCCGCCCGATCCATCGCCGAAGACGCCATCGGCCGCCTGGTGCGCGACCACTTCACGAAGGAGCACGGCGACGCCATCCTCGGCCTCAAGAAGGGGGAGGCCGGGTTCGTCGAGGACATGATCCGTTCGGAGCGGTGGCGCAAGCTGTTGATCGACCTGTCGGCGACGCACAAGGAGAGCAAGTTATTTGCCTACTGCCTGCGCAAGATCTCGAGCCTGGGCCACCATCGGGACATTGCGGGGCGGATCGACCAGAGCGAGTACTTCGAGGTGTTCAGCTCTATGCTCGGGAGCGAATTGTCGATCGCGGCGAGGGTGGCGGTGGACGGATGTACGAGGGAGGTGGCTTCGGCGATCGACGGGACCACGGGCGCGATGGGCGGGCTGGTGGCCGATCTGCGACGGACGTGCACGTCCGCGTCCTTCACGTATCTGTATGCAACGGAGGTTCTGGAGAGGCTGATTGCCCAAACGAAGGAGCTGCTGGCAAATAATGGCGACGATGGCAGCCAGCGGCAGGGGTTGGCGCGGGCCGTCCGAAAGTGGGAGCGCCTCCGCGAGGAGCTCGAGGACGAGATGCTCGCGCCGACGAAGGCGGGGACGACCTTCCAGCGGAAACGTCGGGTGGACGCCGCGTTGACGATGGGGGAGTTGTTCCAGCGCAAGAGGAAGCGGAAGGCTCCGGCAAACGATGGCGTGGACGGTTCGGTCAGTGGCAGCTCGTCGTCGCACGACGACCTCGCGGACGCACTGGACTCGGCCCTGATGCAGCTGCTCACGAAGAGCAGCCTGGACGTCCCCATCGACAAGGAGGTGGCGGAGAACGTCTTGAAGTACGCCTACGGAGGGACCACCGACCGAATCGGCGACCTGCTCGTGCGACATCCCGCTGCTGTGACGGCATTATTGCAGGCGCTGTTCGGGGCGAAGCGCGTCCGGCAGCTGGAGGCGCGGCTCAAGTGCGCGCGGCTGGTGGCGCTGGCGGCGACGGCGGCGGAGCGGCGGGCGCGGTCGGAGGGCGGCCACGCGGACGTGGCCGCGAGCGACGAGGACGCCCTGTCGGAGGCCATACTGAAGGGCAGCCAGCTGTGCGAGCGGCTGGAGAACGTGGTCTCCTTCACCGTCGTCGACGAGGCCCGCGACGCGGCCGATGGCTCGGTGGGGCGGCAGCTGAGCGCCCTGTGCATCCACCACCCCGTGGTGGCGCAGGGAGCGCTGCTGTGGGCGAGGGAATTCGCCGGCCGGCCCGACTTTGCGGAAACGGCCTCCTACCCCACCATCTCGCCGTGCATCCTGAGCCTGGCGCGGCTCATCTCCCGTCATCACCCGCTGGCGCGGCCGGCCATCCTGGACATCTCTCTTATTTTCATGGGCCACTCGAATCGGGAGATCTCGCACCAAAAGATGGCGAGCATCAAGGAGCAGTGCCTACGGCTGATGCTGTGGCTGTGCACGCAGGGCCTGTCCCTCGCCGTGCTATCGGCGGTGCGGCGCACGCTCGAGAAGGGGGGGTCGTCGGAGATGGACTCGGCCCTCCTCCGATACTTCTTCGGCGGCGTGCTGGAGATCGCGCGACCGCCCTATTCGATGGCGTATGTGCGGGCGCTGGGAGGGCTGATGACGAAGCGGCCGTGCGTGGACGCGCTGCTGTCGAATCACTTCGAGGCGTCGAAGCGGGAACGGATCGTTGGCTTGATCCAGGACTTTGAGAAGGCGGCCGATGTTCTGAAGGAAGTGTCGGAAGAAGACGAGACGCTGTTGTCGACGCTGAAGGGTACCTATTGTTCGCCAAGCAACTAAGAGGGCAACATACAATACTTCTTGAAGCAGATTTCCTCCTACAGTTACCAACAATAGCAAACAGAGGTGCAGACAGGATGGCAAACAGGACGGTCTCAGCAAAGCGCGGGGGCAGTTGCTCGTCTCTAGTGGCTCGTAAGGAGAAATGTCTTGGGGCGTCGCTTCGTGCCCCTCGCGCCGAATTCTTCGTTATTCTTGTGGTAGATGTCGGGCTCTGTCTCGTTATTACCAACAGCTAGCTTCAAACACAGAAGCAAACATGATACCAACAGAACAGTCTCGGGGAACGCCAGCGGGCTTGTCTTTAAACAGCGTAAATGTCGTGGATGGCGTGGTGGTGTGGCTTCGTGGAGGACCTTGAGGAGTTCGGTGTGGATTTATTCGCCCTTACACCCGTATTCCACCCCACTGTCGATTTCGACCGTTATCTCGCCATTGGCATTGACAGTAGTTTTGACGCGTTGCTTGGAGGTGAAGATGTTGTCCGGTCCAGGCCCAATCAACTTCAAGTTGTACAGTTCCCCAGTGGTGAACGCATCATTAACAAAGACACCGCTCCCCCGTCCAAAGAGGTTATTGACATATTTGTAAATGTCTCCGGAGATTTGGCCGACGCACTTGACGCCTTGCCAATTGAAGTGATAATGGTACGAGAAATGATTGCCGTTGATGGTTGTGGTTGATGATAGGTTGCGGACACCAGAGCAAAGGAGAGCTTCGGGCGGATCGGCGCACGAAGCGTAGTTAGTGAAGGGATCGGTGAACTTCTGTTTGTTCTTGTAAACTACGGCCTGGAGATCGCGACGGACGCCGCCGGGGCCAGCGGCAGCTAGGAGGGGGAGGGAGGCGAGAAGGGAGAGCTTCATGGCTACGCGTGCACACGACAGCGGAAAATGAGGCAACAGAAAGATTGCAAGAGGATAACAAACGGTAGCCCAATGCCTTACTTCGTGGAGTGGGGCTGAATGCTAGCGATGCGCTCGGTGTGATAAGAATTTTATGCGCCTCGTCCGCTTGCTTTTTGTATGTAGTACACAAAGGCTCTCAACTTGCGAACTAAAAAAGCAGGCGAGTGTCAGCAAGCGAACTGTTTTGCAACCAAACCGGCGAGGTGTCAACTTGCGAACTGCATCTGAATGCATGCAGAGTTGCAACAGTGCACAGGTAAATGATAGAGAGAGGTGGAAAGAGGGGGCAATTGCTCGCATCGTGTTTGCGTCAGATGACATCCCACGGTATCATTCACATGGCCGACTTCGCCGCTGAAGAGAATCTAATACGTAGGAATCATACACAACATCGCCGATAAGAGAATATCAGTGTATAAATGAGAACACCTGAGTAGGACATTGTCAGTTTGTAGAAACGTGTGTGAAGTGCCTGGAACTGCCCTTGAGCTGCCCCAGTCAGACACCTTTGCCGAGCAGAAGCAAACTACAGATTTGAGAAAGAGTGCTGACAACTTTTCCTGGTGCGCGAGGGATGGAGGCTCACTCGCATAAGGCTTTACACTCAAAAGAATTCTTGGAATGCCGGCCGATATTTGCACTCTCCACACCGGTGGCCTTTCAATCGATGGCCTCATTTTGGCCTATTGTCTGGAATGCAGGGGAACGATCATCACAATCGCACACTCATCCTTCGTTGCTGATATTACATATCGAAAGAGCTACGCTTGATGCCGGGCTGTGGACATTGGTGCTGGCGGAAAGCATACTGATCGAGTACATTTTGATGCCCAACCCTCTGTGCTGTGCAAACCGTCGTCTTTCATACATCGACGTGATCGACACCACCGCGCCCACCGCAGGTTGATCTCATTTCTCGCTACATTCTCATCCTCAAAACTCCTCCACCGCCCCGTCGTCCTTCTCCCACCGTCGCACCAGCCCGATCTTGAACGTCGCCAGCTTCACCCCCATGTGCACCAGTATCTTGCACTGCTCGACGCTCAGCTCTTTGCCCTCCTTGCACACCTCCCACTCCTCCCGTCCGCCCACGAAGGCCACCCGCCGGTTCTTCACCTCGACGGGCAGCCCCAACTTGCGAAATTGTTCGACCATGCTGACGGGATGGGTCTCCACCTGTTCTTTCGTCAACATGACGGTTGCGGGCGCCACGGCGCCGGCGCGGGCAAAGTAGTCCTCCACCGCGAGGGTGGCAAAGTATTACTATCTCAGCTCCATCCTCAACCGCGGCGTCCATAACCCGCATAGTATCCGTCGCCATGGCGCCCGCAGCCTCAGCAAAGCGGCCCACCGCCCTGTCGTCCGAGCGCCAAAGCATCGCCCGCCTCCGCCGCCGCCTCCGCGACGAGTGTCCCGCCCGCGGCTACGCCCCGCCCCTCGCCCAGAAGGTCGCCTTCCGAAGTCTGCCGCTAAGCGAGGCCACGCTGCGGGGATTGGAGGAGGGCGACGGCAAACACCAGCAGAATGGTGGCAAGCGAGGCCGAGGCAAGAACGGCGGGCCGGTCGGCTTGGTGGGCCTGGAAGTGGGAAGTCACGTAACACTTAAGTCACGTGATCTTTTTCTCCTCCTCCTCCCGCCTCCCACCCTTCGTCCTCGTACAGCTACATAGCACCGACCTGCCAGACCGACCAGCACCCCCCCCCCCCCTGCACAGGCCTCCCTCGGCACCGTGGCGGCCAGAGCAGAGGGGCCCCGAGCCTTCGCGCGGGAGGGACAGCAATTGCAGGCGGCAAAAATGGCGACTGCGAACGCTCCTCCGCCGCGGCGGCAGGAGGACGCCCTGCCATCGATTTTTGATGGGCGACGGCGTCGTCGCCCGCATCCATCGTCGCGCGCGGCTCTAAGGCAATGTGACGCCGTGGTCGTGCGCAGTGGAGATGTAAATGAGGGCGTCGGGGCGCCCATCTGTGGACGGCTGTGCAAAATTGCAAGAGTGCCCATCAGATGCGCGCGCCCATCAACAAGTGGGGAGGGAGCATCGGACGAGCGATTCCTGTGCCTCTACGAAGGGACGGACAACGACACCCGTGTTGGCATCAGTCTGCGCACAGAGAACGAATCCGGTGTTGAGACTGAGAAGGAGGATCTTTCTTTGGAGGAGATTCTGGCTCACTTTCCAAACAGCCATTCCATCGTCGCACCGTCGAACGAGACTGGTTGCAGCGTCGACGGGAGGGATGCACCGACCGAGGGGTGCGTATCGTTTCTGCGGCGTTGCATTGCAAATTGGCGTTCGAGGCAATATTCAAACCGATCGAGGGGGAGAAATGAGCGCGTATTGGACGTATCGCGAGGGGACGTTGAACAGATGTATCGATCCCTTGCTCAGGTGGCAAGCGGGCATCACGTCCACCGTCGCCGCTGCCCTTGCAGCAACGAGTGTTGCGTGGCCGACGCCATCGTGGAAGTGCTGGGAATGGACGATGACGTGGGCAATTTTCCTGGGAGTTCATCTTCGTTACCGCGAGCTTTGCAAAAGGGACGCGATCAGGTGAATCTGAGGCTATTGATTGCTGAGGGCATCGGTGAAGGCTCTGGTGATTCTTTGGGAAACGAACCGGCATCGTCGGCTCCCAGTCAAGGTGATGGTTTCATCCTGCCGCTTCCAACTGCCAGAAGGATACCTCTCCTTTCGATCACTCTTTATCCACGCGGCGGAGATACCTCGGCCGGTAGCGACATCAATTCCGATGCCCTGCTCAGGGCCTGCGTCAAGCGCCTCCTCGTTGGAAGGGTCATATTGCACCGCGCAAAGAACGAGGACGGAGAACAAGCCACATTGTCCATCAGATGCAGATTGTCGGTGAAAGTTCCACAGAATCCACCTGCTGGCGTTGGAGGCCTTTGGAGGGTACTAGAGTTTGGAGTTGGGGACGTCCAATCGTCCGGGAGTCAAACGTCGCTTCAGGACCAAAGTGATGCATTGACACTTTTTGTCATACTTCCGAGCACGAGGATAATCTTTCAGTGCGATGAGAAGGCGGGTTCTGGCAAAGCGGGGCAATCAACAAACTCCACTGCACCAGATGTGCATCCCATTGCACAAATACCACCACTGCCATCCTCCAAGGGCCATCACGCGCGCGTGCCGCCTCACCAACATCTCGTGGACTCCTTGAGGGCAATGCTGTGCTTCCAATCGGATCGAGGCAGGCCGACGGTCCCAAGGAGCTTCCTGCTATCTGGTCCCCCGGGTGTGGGCAAGACGTACTCTGTGAAGCAAGCTGTGGATATTGCCAACTCGTGGCCGTTGGACGTAACTGCGTCGACGTCGGATCGTAAGGCGGTGCATCTTCTGTCTCTAAGGGGATCAGAGCTTCTGGCGACTGCGTCCTCGTCCGGCGGAAACCACGCCTCCTCAGCGCGGGAGTTGGAGAGGCAGTTTCGAAGCGCCACCGGTGCCATCGCCGAAGCGGTAATTGTCTTCTTGGACGAGTGCGACGCTCTCGTCTCATCGCCCGTGGTGGCGGCGATGCTGGCCGTGATTCTGGATCGGATGGAAGGGGTCGTGGATCCAGACGAGGGCGGGGGTGGCTGGGAGCGCATTCTGGTCGCCGCGGCTACCAACCGCGTGGATGCCATTCCAGCGTTCCTTCGAAGGCCGGGAAGGCTCGAAAAGGAGGTGGTGGTGAGCCCGCCGGACGCCGAGGAACGATTCGGTCTCTTGAAGAGCTTGATTGGGCCTTCCGACTGTATTGACGAAGCAGATTTGCAAAGAGTTGCAGAAGCCTGCGTCGGCTACGTTGCGGCGGATCTGTCTGCGCTCGTTCGCAGGGCTGCAATTCTCTGCATCGAGAGACAATTTCATGACCCACTGCGTCGGCCTGAACTCCAAAATCACCCGCCAACGATGATTGCAAAAGACCTTTTCTCGGCAATGAACGACGTTGGCGCCTCGTGCCTCCGCGATGCCTCCCTTTCGGCCCCACCAAAAACCAACTGGGACGATATTGCGGGCGATGCCAGAGGCGCGAAGCGGGCATTGCGCGAGGCAATCGAGTGGCCACGAACGCGACGAGGCGCCTTCCAAGCTCTGGGTCTGACGCCACCACGGGGCGTGCTTCTGCACGGACCTCCGGGTTGTGCCAAGACGACATTGGCCCGAGCCG
>JALLAP010001276.1:0-15804 GCA_036939355.1 Thalassiosira profunda | reverse complement strand
AGTGGCCTGAAAGCATGAATGCATTATATCAGGTGAGAAGTTGTGGAGATGTAATTTAGTGATCAAGACACAAAAGAGACTTGGCCACTTCAGATGCAGCTCAGTTCGTTTTGCAAGGATCAAATAATAGGAGATACTCAATGCGTGGTAGGCGCACGGTACCGCTGCATTCTTGCGTCCAAAACAGCATTGCGTACTCAATCTCACCTTTAAGTTCCGTACATTCTCCGCGAGAGCGCATCTGGCAACTCTTCCAAGATGCTCAGCCGCGGCTCCTCGACAATGACCATTTCGTTCTCGCCAATAAAGTCCTGAAATAGGATCTCGCAGTATCGCAGGCAGAGAGTAAAGTTGGAGCCTCCTCCAGGTGTCGTTGTCTTCTTCTTCTTTTTCGGGGGAGGAAAGTCCAGCAGTGTGTCGTCCTTCCGAACGGACGGCAGCCGTTTGGCACGCAAGTGGTCAGGAGGGAACATGCTCGCCCTCTCTGGGACGGGCCGGTCCAAATGCACCACGCAGAAATATCCGTACGATCCCAGGATCAACCGCTCAGGCGCNCTCTGGGACGGGCCGGTCCAAATGCACCACGCAGAAATATCCGTACGATCCCAGGATCAACCGCTCAGGCGCCTCAGGATTCGACACAATCCTCGCCACCGGTTCTGATCGTGACGTGAGTTCCCTTGGGAGCGACTCCCGCAGTGGCAGGCCCATATCGTTGCTCCAGTGGCTCAACGACCGTCGACCGAGATTGTAGATGTGGAATTCGTTGTTCGTCAATCCTACCGCTAGACTCTCTCCTCCCAGGAATTTGACACAGGTGGTTGGTGCATCCATTTTGGGGAGCGACCACCAGTGTTGGTAGCGTCCATCGTCTTCCTCAAGGAGATTGAAAACATGAACGGCTCCTTTTCCCAACGAACAGCGCCCAGCAGCAAGCCATTTGCCATCTTCGCTTAGGTCAAGGCTGACAACAGGATATTGGTGCGATGTCGAAGACCAATCAACCGTGTGCTCTTTGAACGAGTGGCCCAAGGTAACGGAGTGCGTGTCACCGTCGTCTGAATCCGAGTCAGATGCAGGAGATATCCGAAGAATGTTGATCGGCCCATTGTTGGTCGCACAGATCAACCTCCCTTTCTCATCGAACCGCAGAGCAGTGGCAGGGTGCTTGCACTCGCCGCTGAGATGGACTCGCGTAGGCACCACATCAAATACCCCATCTTCATCTTCAATCTCGAAAGAGAAGAGGTAAAGCGAGACCGCATCGCTTGCAGCGAGAAACTTTCCATCGTTGCTGATGACTGAGCAGGTCAGGTTGAAGGGGCTCTGGATGGAGATCGTCTTCACGAGACACTTCGTCTCATCCCTTCCTTCGGGATTCATGTTCTTTCGAGGGTCATCCATTTCAGNTCGTCTTCACGAGACACTTCGTCTCATCCCTTCCTTCGGGATTCATGTTCTTTCGAGGGTCATCCATTTCAGGACTGCTGAGGCGATATAGATCAATCCTGTTGCTCCTCGTGACTGAAACCAGACGCTCCTTGCGAGAGACAGATACGGGCGAAAGGGCCGGCCAGTTGTACCAAATCTTGGGTCGGGCGCGTTGGAAGTCCTTGACGTGGTGGGTGCAGATTCGGGTATCGACGCTCCCACTCACGAGCAGTTCGTGCAGTTTGTTGCTGGGGGAGAGCCTGTGGCAAATGGCCAGCGCCTTGACATCGTGCGAATGCTTCCGATGGGAGTTGGAGCTGATCCACCTGCGCACCGGAGTGGATTCCAGCATGTCGCTCTGGCCCTTGCTCCCGGAGGCAGACAAACCTTGGCGCTGGTAGCATCGAACACTGGAATCGACACCACTGGCGAAGATCTTGTTCTCGTCCTCGGTCACTGCCAAGCAGAGGACATCGGCGTCGTTCTCGTTGTGATCAAAGGTTTGTGTCATCGTACCGGACACTCCGTCCCAGATCTGGACATGGCCAAGAGAGTCTCCAGAGATGACGGTCCCATCCGACAAGGCCTGCAAAGACCAAACCTTTGTCGCTTCTCGCAGGCCTCGGTTCTCCACTGTCATCCTCAGGGTGGACTTCCAACGATACGACGTCGACACCGAGCCTCTGGATGGAGCGAGGACGGATCCGGTGCTGATGGGCCCGGTCACAACCGAAGTGGCGCAATCGAACCTACGAATGGTACCGTCGGCCACGCCCGCGAAGATGACGCTTCCGCCCATCCCTCCGTCGTCCTTGGCGCTTTGGCCCGGCACCCACGCCAGTGACAGAACGGCAGTTCCCGCACTGGGCAGCGTCGCCACCAACTCGGGCATTCCAGAAGCCGTCTTGCCGCCGTCGCTGCCAAACGCCGAGTAGATCTTGACCGTCCCATCCTCGCACCCTGCTGCAAAGTACCCTCCGCAGCTACCTCCATTGCAGCACTTTCCGCGGGAGCACANTCCCATCCTCGCACCCTGCTGCAAAGTACCCTCCGCAGCTACCTCCATTGCAGCACTTTCCGCGGGAGCACAAGGAGGCGAGGCAGAAGACGCCGCCGCCGCCACTGCCGATCACCCCCTTCTGGCGCTTGGTTCCAAAGTCCAGCTCGAAGATGGTGCCGTCGCGGCTGCACCCAAACAAGTGCCGTTGTTCGTCAGCAAGCCTCTCGGGATGGGCTCCCTGTGACCCCAGCGAAGAGGACGATGCACCCGCTGCCGCATCGCCCCCATTTGCGCGTCCCCCACACACCCACACCAGGGCATCGACCTCCCGTCCCCGCACCCCGGGCACCTCTCCCACGGCCACCCAGCGATCCTGAGGGCTCAATAATTCCACCGACCCGCCCTCGCGGGAGACGGCCAACCGCACCGGGTTGCTCCCGAGCGACGACGGCGAGCCGGACGGCAGGGGAGTGGAGGCCATGGCCAAGATCCCATTCTGGTGAAGCTTGAGGAAGCGCAGGCGGTGGACCTTGGTGTCCAGGACGGGCTTGGGCTTGGCCTCCAACGACTTGCGCCTGGGACTAGGACTGACGGCCGTCTTGGCGTGTGGCTTCTTCTTGCCGGGGCTCGCCGGCGATTTCTTGGGCGATGGCTGTTGCTTGCCGCCTTGCTTCTTCTTCGGAGATTTGGGGCTGGCGGCTGCGGGAGCGGCATCTTTGTCCTCCACATCGCCTGGGTTTCTCTTCTTCGGCTTCTTCTTTTTGTCGGTACTCTTGGGCGCCGAGGCCTCGTCGCCCTTGGATTTGTCTGCATCCGCAGCGGCTTCCTCGCCATCGCCGCTCATTGCCCTCGCCCGGCGCTGCTTCTTCAAGGCATTCTTCGAGAGCTTTGGCGTCTCCGTCCCTTCAGACTTGCCAGCATCGGCATCCGACGACTTTCTGCCGGGCTTTGGCTTCTTCTTGGAACTTTTGGTTGCTGATGGCTCCTCCTTCTTCTGCTTCTTTGCCGATTTCGCCCTGGACGTTGCAACATCAACATCTCCACCGCTCGCATCCACCTCAATCGCCTCAGGGATCGCCTCCAACCCTTCTCCATCGGCCGCCCTCGCGGCGGCCCGGGCGGCGCGGGTGTTCCGCCGCGTCGGAGTAGCGGAGGAGGCGTTCGAGGCCCGGCTCGAGTGCGAGGGCGCAGCCGACGCGGCAGACTTGTCGGCGTCCGATTGGCCTCTGACGCGGCGACTCCGCCGCACGGGAGTCTCGACCATGACTTCCGCCGGACGCCTACCAGTATTCAGAGCGTCGGAATTGCAATGTTGGGGCAGGGCCGCGTCGGTCGGGGCTGCCTACAACACCGGCGATGTCCCCTGTCTCCCCATGCATGATGATGTGTTGAGACGCTCGACTGCTCTGACGATTTGGATGGCTGAAAAAGATCCCTCCAAAAATGATACCGTATCCATCGTATGTAGAAAAGACCTGAAATCGGTCCGCCCGCCCGCCCGGGGCCCCCCGCGCGTCTCCGGGCAAGAGGACACCAAGCCGCCGCTCCTCATAGCAGCATCGCTCTAGCCCCCCGACAACAGCTCTGGGCTCGGCAGAAGCTGCTCGCATCAGTGGAGTGCATCACTAGGTCGGCATAGCTAGGCGGTCTCATCTTCCACTCTCTCGTTTAGGTTTAGACACAAGATACCCCAAAGATGTTCTTCATCTCCGACCAGCCGCCGGGGGAAGGGGGGCGCATGCCGGCGGGCGCCCAGGGCCCCTTTCCTTTGGGAGGCGGTGCCGACTGGGATGGCTCGGCATTCATGGCAGCGGGCGCCCAGGGCCCTTTCCCAATGAGAGGCGGCGCCCACCCTATGTTTGGCACCAGATACGTTCCGGATCCTTCGATCACGCCGCCGGACGCCGTCCAAGCTCTCATCGACGGAGACAAGGGCGATATCATATCTTGTGGCCACTGCAGCCAGCCTGGCGCGACTCTCCGCTGTGGGAGATGCAAGTGCGTGAGGACCACTGTCTCTGTTTGCACAAGCGTCGTGACTGTTCTCTTACATGATTGTTGCAATTCTCCTCCATCAGATGCGTCAAGTATTGCAGCGCCGATTGCCAGAAGCTTCATTTTGCGATCCACAAGAAGAACTGCAAGGTCGTCAAGAAGCAAAAGGATGCTGTGGACTCGCTTCTTGCCCAGTGCGCCGATCCCGGCAGTAACTACAGCACAGTTACGGCAATGATCAAGCTGGGAAACTTGCTCGTCAATGTTGGATACCAGGAGTCCGACACTGTGGCGAATGGGCGCCTCTACTACCAGGAGGCTCTGAGAGCATTCACTCAGCCAATGATGGTTTACAAGAACAGCTATCACCACGCTCTCTCCATCTCGGTCGAGGACAAGGTTCTGCTGCTGATCGTGGCACTCGGAGGGGGTGACCAAGCGATCAAGGCTTGGTGCGAAGAGAGCGAGATCACCGGGGAGAACCCAAATCCTCACGACCCCGAGCGCGTGCTCACGGACAAGTCGGAAAGGTGGTGGTATTTCGAGAGTGTGGAGCATCAGGGATCTGACGAAAGCGTGGCGTATGATACCGCCATGTGTGAGGCGCTTGGTATCAATATCCGCGGCATGGCGCATGACGACATCACATTCCATGTCATCAGCTTGTTCAACTCGATGAAATCCCTCTCCGAACACCGGGAGAACCTGAAGCGCCTGGACTTGCTTGAGGACGAGATGGCCAAGGATGTGGCAGCGAACAATGCACCTGTCCACGACATTTCCAAGGCAGTTCTTCCGTACTTGGAGAACCACGGCGCACGGAACGAGGAAGATTTGGCCAAGAAGATCCAGGCTGTCCTCTGCGTCATCCGTCACAACGGCCACGAGGGATCGTTGGTGCATCTGAGGGACGACATTCCGCTCCGAGAGGAGCATGCGCCCAAGTTCTTCCGCCCTGGCGTGCACACGGGTGATACCACGGGACGCGAGTATCTGTGGATGATTCTGCAAGATCTGTTCTTCGAGACTCAAGGTGTCAACAACATCTTGAATGAGTTCTTGCCGGAGGACGAGAACTGGGACAATGCGGTGGACTGAGGCTCAGAAGTCTTTGGGTTGGGGTAGGGGCTTGGAGTCATTTACATTGGGTTACGATACATTTATATTGGAGAGCGGTTGTTTGCAGCTGACGTCCAGGGGGCGGCTGCGTTATTATGGTTCATACTGCAAAAGAGCAAGCCATTGGCGTTGGGGTGTGCTCTGTACAGATTCGGGATTGGATACTTTCATCTTAGCTTCACTTGAATACACACAAGAGTTGTGCACTTCACAGTTCGTCCTGGGCCACTCCTCAATAAGTATCGTCCCACTCGACGTGGCGCCTCAGCCTGGAATTTCTATCGTGGCGCGCCTTCTGCCCCTTCTCGATCGCTGGTCCCAGCCCAGCTCCCAGCTCTTTCTGCATGAAATTGTCGAAGATGGGCCCGTTGCCCACGGCCGGCGCGCCCTCCTCGCCCTTTGCAACAACGGCGCCCTGTTCGTCATACTCATACCCGCTCACGCCCCCCATCGCCTCGACCAGCCGTTCGGTCAAGACGCCCTCGTCGGCGCACCCCTTGTGGTACAGCGCAAATGCCATGTTGCCCCTCGACAAGCTGGGCGGGACGCAGTTCGCCAACGTTTGGAGAAGGTACGCGTACGTCGCCCCGTTCCGGCCACTGATCACCCCCACCTTGTGTTTGGCGTAGTTTTCGTCCAACAGGCGGAACTGCCGCTTCAGCGCCGCCCGCGACGTGGCCCGCTTGGTCGAGGCCTTGAGCGACCGCAGCGTGAGCGCGGAGCACATTTGCATCCGGGAGTAGGTCGACATGGCCGCGTCCAAAGTGACGTCCCTCAGACGCTCCTGCTCGCCCTTCAAATCGCCCCCGCCTCCCACGGCGTTTCCCATGGAGCCCGACAAGATTTTGGCATTCTCCACCGCCTCGGCGTGCGCCGCAGGATCAAAGTTGGCCGCGATGCGCAGCACGGCATTGAAGGTCATGGGGGTGGGACACGTCCGCACGTCGTAGTTGAGGTCGAAGGGCGAGGCGTTGGCCAAAGCGCCCGCTCCGGTGCCCGCGCCCACGCCAATGCCCTGGCCCACGCCGTTGAATCCGCCCGAGCCGGGGCCCAATCCCACGTCGCCCCCGTCGATCCAGTGGCGATGGAGGACGACGTCCAGCATGTCCTTGGCGAGTTCGGGCGGGGAACCGGCCGATTCCGGCATCAGATCGACCAAGTCGACGGTAGACGAAGCACTCTTGTCGCCCTTGCCGTACTGCTCCTGGCACAGGCACGCCAGCGCGTCCAACACCAGATCGTAGAGGTGTACAGTGGTGCCTGGGTCGGCCCCGAATTGGTACTGCTCGGGGCTGTCCTCCTCATCCACTTTCTTCATGTCTTTATTCTCCTCGGAAGTTGAAGCCTCGGCTTTGTGTTTGTTAAATCCCAGGTGCTTCATGTTCCTGTCCATCGCCTCGGTCCACTCGTCGAAGGAGTCGTCGTCGTGCCCGTCCACTCCCTTTCGTTCTCCTTCCTCGTCGCTGCTGCTGTCGCTGTCACTGCTGCTGCTGCTGCTGGAAGAATCGTACCCCGACTCCCCCGCAGCTTTCCCTTTCAACCCCGACGGGTCCATCAGCTGGCTGCGCACCCGCGTCCGCAACTCCTCGTACGCCTCCCCTTCCCCCGTCATCCGCGTGAGGAGGTCGAGCATGGCCCGGAAGCAGTCCTCCCTCGCCATGTCATCCCCCGCATTCGCCCCAGAGTCCTCGCCGTCGTACTCCATAACACCCTGCTTCAGACTCCGACTGACAAACGACTCCTTGGACACCATCGCGTTCAACCCGCGCATCACATACTCGGCCCGTTGCACCGCCGCGTCGCTCGCGTAGTAAGCATCTTTCACCTCCTCCTCGGCGCTCTTCAATTCGCTTCCGCCGGAGGCGGCGTGGTAGACGATGAGCGATCCGACGGGCGCGTCGAACAGCGCCTCCACCTCGGCGCGGAGATGGGACGGGGGGCAGACGGGCGGGGGGAGGTTCCGGGAGTGCCGCGTGGGGAGGAGGGGGGACGACGATTTGGGGGGCGAGGAGGAGCCTCCGCCGCCACTGCCGCCGCCGCGGGGAAGATCGTCGTCGTCGTCGTAGTCTTCGGCCAATGAGGAGAATGGGGCGGCGTGATGTTGCAGCGGATGAGGGTGATGGCGTGGATGGATGCGAGCGGACAAGGTGCATATGTCCCTGCTGTTGATGGGCGACGCGGCGTCGACGGTAGATGCCGCCGCGAGCGCGCCGTGGCGACGGCGGAGGAGCGACCGCCGCGCCGCCGGCGCCCGCCGCAGGAGGGCCGCCACCGATGCCATTGAGAGTGAGTGCGATGCCGCGCCGGCTGAAGGGGGGTGGGGACAGCGGCGAACCCTGTGGTGGTGCTGTGGTTGTGTTGGTGCTTCACCTTGCAATTATTTGTGCGCATAGTTTAGGGGGCCACGCCGCGTTTCGGGACCTCACGAGTGATGGCCATGAAAGATCCCCGCTAAATCTACGCGGGCATCATCCCTAAACAACGTCACTTCTCCACCCCTCATTCACTTCTCTTTGATTGCCTTGACGTCGCGAGCGAGGGCCTGCGAGGACAGCGAAAGGGCGGAAGGCGGAAGGAACAATTGACTTGACGATGGGGCGAAGGAACAAGTCGAGACGAGGCCACGACGACGACGATGGGATCGAGCAGGCCGAGATGGCGTGGCTCGATCGCCGCGCGTCGTCTGTTCCCAATAAACGCCGAAGAACTGACGATGGTGATGGCGAGGGGGCTTCCGGGGAGCAAGAAGTTGCCAGCGCCCTTGCAGACGATGCGCCCACCACCAGCGATGCAAACGATAGCAAACCCAACAATATCTCGAAGGATGCGGCCGATGCTGCAAAGATTGAGAGATTGCGGCTAAAGAAGCAGCGGCAGGCGGCAGAAGGAGCGGAGAAAAGAGAAGAAGGCCCAGGCAGCAGCGGCCGCCGAGGCATCCCAACAACGACGCAGAGAAACAGAGAAGGAATTGCAAACCAAACAGAAGAAGGATAAGGAGAAGAAGAAGAGGATGAAGGATGGTGCATCGTCGCAACAATACACAGCGCTCGCCAAGGGGGTAAAGATGCAGGATCTCATCGTGGGCAAGGGCCCGGTGGTGCAGCACCGAAAGAAGATCCGGGTCGCCTACACACTGCGCGCCAAGTCCCACACGTCCGGAAAGATAATCGATGCTTCCCGCAATTATGGGTTTCGGCTCGGCAAGGGGGAAGTTATCTCCGGCTACGACATCGGGTTGCAAGGAATGCGGGTTGGGGGCACTCGTCGTCTCATAGTGCCCCCGGAAGCTGGCTATGGAAATAGAGACGTGGGAGCGGGACGGGGCGCTGATTTGTACTTCCAGATCGAGCTGCTGTACGTGGCTCCTTGATTCGAGAAGTGGAGGCTGACTACGTGAAGGCCAAAGTGAGCTATACGTTCTTCTACACTCCGGGCCCTTCAATGCTTGCAAACAATACTACGGAATAATTGCTGCCCGCCCCTCGGCCAACTACCTCCCTCCTCGCGACACATCTTTGGCAAGCCTACCAACAAAGTCTGAAAGATCAGAGAGCCCGTGATAGATTTTCATCCGCTTCTGCTTCATGGCGTCTTCGGCGTTTGGCTGGGTATCGCTGTGATTCGCCTCGGCGGCTTTGTCTTGATTGGATTGCGCCTCGTCGTCTCGAGTGTCCTCGGACAGGGCGATGTCGAGCAGATCGTCTTCGCCCAATTCTTCGGAGTCGCCATCCTCGTAGACAACGAGGTATTTATCTCTCTCGGCGTTATACGAAGCGACGCTCCCTTTGAAGGGTTTGACGAGGCCGTCTCTTTCGTCAACGAACTCCTTCGAGACCTCCGTACCAATCTCCAGAATGTAGCGTTTGTGGAGCTCAATACTGTAAGTCGTTTCGTCCATTGCCCCCTGGGTGGCCACTCCATCAAATTTGAACACGCCAATCTCATTCTGACCCCGCCCACTAACCATACAGGAGCCTTTGCCACGTCTCTGGAACACCACCTTGACGCCAATTTCATCCACAACCTCTTGCTCATCGTACTGGAACGAGCCGCTGAACTCAAATTCGCCGTCGGACACTGCCGGCTCTTCGATCGGGGGCACAATCCGGCTGAGCTGAAACGACTGTTTGCGGTTAGGCGCCGCATCGCCGGAGGACAGCCACAAACCGCTCATTACTTGATAGCGGACGCCGTCTTCCTCGACGAATGCGAGTGTACCTTTGAGCAGAGTGGGGCCGCTATCGTCGGGCTCAGCCGGCTCGTTTGCGCTGTCTGATTTCCGCCCTTGCATTGTCGATTGGCAGCGCAGCCCTCGTTGATCTTCAATCATCACTCGCTAGCCAATTCTTCCTTACTGCCAGATAAACAGCACCGTGGATGGAGAGCGTGAGGCGCCCAAGCCCATGTTTTCCACGCTCAGGTTCTCTTCTTGAGTTTCTGTTCAGACCAACAGGAGTCTAAACAGTCATGTAAGGCAGTCATGTGCATCACCACGCTCAGAATAGGAACTGGGCAAGTTGAGGAGAAACCAATGCGGGGCCGAACCAATCCTGCGTAGACTGATTTTTTCGATGAGCTCCACCTGACAAGGCGCAAAATCACACGGCCTGAGCCCAGACCTGCGCATAAATTGCCTCGTTGTAGCTACAAACAGTGTTGAATGATGGCTGCGCCACGGGAACACTCGATCGGAATGATGCTAGCTTCATACGGCAGTGATTTAGAGGACGATGAAGTGCAGCTGAGAGACGAGGATCTTCGCTCAAGTGATGTCGTCTTCAGCGCTCGCCACCCGAGGTACGAAAACATGATCTTAGAGCGCGTGAAACGTCTCGAGGAGAGGTGGGGTAATGTTCAGCAGTGGGACAGGGATGCGATCGATCAGGAAGCAGATTTGGTAGTCGCCGAGCTGAAAGAGGGCGGAGGCAGGCTGCTGAAACCCGAGAGCGGACCGGGGGGCAACTCCCCTATCACCGGATACTCGCTCATGAGTGACGAAGACGCGCTGAAACGTAAGTTTTGCCTTTCCTCTAGAGATCTCTTTATCTGGCCCTTGGTCAGTGCTGACATCTGTTTGTTCCAGGTGCCAAGGACACTATCAAGGCCCGGGGGCGCTCCTTGTTGCAGAAGAAGAACAGGCTCAAAGCCAAGGCTGGCGAGCAAGCTTTGCAGGGGCACCTCAGGAGCTCTGACAACGCATCTATCTTCTCAGACGTAACGTTAGAACTTGCGGCATCAGACAACGTCACCCCAAACGACAATGACTTCATTCTGAGCCTTACGGATCACAGAGAGGGCAAGTACCGGGACCTGATGTTCAGCAGTTTCAGGCGCTTCGAGGATGAGAAACACCTCGTTACCGCGAAGACATTCAGCCGAAAACTGTTCAAGCGGTTCAAGGAAGAAGGAATCTTGGGACCAGGCGGCAGGTACCTCAAGTACGTCAACTACCCCTGCACAAACAAAAAGTATGTCGCCGTGAGCGCCAAGGTGGCGGAAGAAAGTAAGTCCCTCATGTGATCTTTCGCCTCGACTTGTCGGCAGGAGACTTGGCTCACCTTGAATTCATGCACAAACAGAAATCTTTGAGGACTTGTCCAGGCGCAACAAAACGCCACACCTGTGGAATAACAAGCGTGGCAGTGCTGTGCTAGAGACGTCTGCGGCAGCTGCTCCAGTGGGGAAGAAGAAGAAAGCCAAGAAGACTCAGCCGCCCAAGGCCGCCCGAGGCCTGTATAGGGGAACGTCGAGCTCTGCCGGTCGCGCCAACAACAGCACGGCGAGCGCTACTGTGGGCAACAACGACGATCCGATCGTGTTGGACGCTGACGATGAGCAAGCCAAGGCATCGGCTGTGGTGGTTGTTGAGCTGAAGCAGAAGGTAGCTCTGTATGACGCTGTCAGGGAGAGACTCAACCAGTCGAAAGATGCGAACGAGAAGAAGTTCTACGGCGGCCTCAAGCGCCACGTTAACGAAAACTTTCGCAAGGATCTCACCCCTGCCGACTTGGAGAAGATCCAGAGCTACATCCATGACTTCCAGACTCTTTTGAAGAGGCTGCACGATGAAAGCAATGATTACGATGATACCCTGAATGCTCAGGCAGCCATTGACATGCATATGGAAAGTCTTCCGCTTTCCAAGTAGACTCCTGTGCGATGTGGTACTGTTGGAGCACACTTGTTATGTTGAGGTGTGTATCATCGAGCGATTTCCTTTGCCCTCACCCAGTCTATTTATGGGACTCCACGAGGAGGCGAGATGTATTATCGAGAGAGGTCGGACTAGAAAGCAGAGTTGTTTGTCGTAACATTAGGAATCAACTATTACTGAGCCCTTCCTGGATTTCGCAAGGATGTTCCATCGGCGACGCTAACCAGATCGAACCCACTCTGAGCCAATCTTTGTATCACCAGGCTTTCGACCGCGCGGGCTGAAGTTTTGCTCTCCACCTGGATTGCCACAGCGCTCAGCGACGACCAATCTTTCCCTTTGGAGCGATGTTGCGTGAGGCGTTGGGAAAGGGAGTCTGTCTCGCCAACGTAGTACCTCGTCTTGCTTTTGTCGTCTCCGATTTGGAGAACGTACACACAAGAGGAGCCTTCCAGCGAAGGAGGCGAAATGTATCCCTCCGGGATGTGCACGCTTGAACGGCTACCGGCCGTTTCTTCGAGTATCGTGACAACTGAACTCGATGCACTACTGTCTCTGTTTGCAACCGTTCCCTCAAGAACTTCCAATCCTCCAGCAACGTGCTGGGATAGCTCTTCGGCACGCTTGAGGATCGACTCGGGAAGGCCGAACTTGGCCGCTGTTATGAGTGCCAACGAATTAGTGCAGACTCCGTTCTCCATTAAATAGGTCCAATGTCCATCCTCGCTAACCGCCATCCGCTTCTTTCTCAGTCTGTCCTCGGCCTCTGAGGAGAACGGCAGCTTGAGGATGCCATGCAGGTGAGTGGCAAACATGCCACTCATGCGCGCTTCTGACATCTTCTCCAGTATTGCGCCGGCAAGACTCGTGCCATCTCTGGGAGACGTGCCCCGTCCGATTTCGTCCACAAACACCAGAGATCGCTCGCCACACGATCGGAGGAGCGCGGCGACGTCACCCATCTCCGCTCCAAAGGCAGACTTGTCTTCGGTTGGCACATCGGCGCTGGTAAAGCGAGGCGGAGGGCGTGTAGAGATCAGCACAGATCAGAAGAAACACAAGAGTATCCTTTTGACTCACCTTGCCCCCCGAACAAAGATGGAATCGAATCTTCTGACGGCCGAGCCTTTGTCTACGGGTGCACACAATCCGCAATTGATCAACAGGGCGGCTGCTGCTGTGGAGCGCATCAAGGTGCTTTTCCCAGACATGTTGGGTGCTGTCAACAGAAACAGCCCGTCAAGGTCGAACGAATTTGATACCGAGTCTGAACGATGCATCCAGTACGGCCAAACGCCATTGAAATGCCCGGCAGTGGAGTTTGAGTAAGCGCCATCATCATAGATTGCAGCCGTGCTCCAACCCTTCGCATTGGAACTCGCCGCGTGATGTGCGGCAGTAGACAGGATAAGGTTCAGGTGAGACGCTTGCAGAACCGCAGGGAGGTGCCCATTGTCCACCAGATCCCAGGACAGCCTGGTAAAGACTCGTTCGACCTCTGTCCTTGCGTTGGCGCAAGCGTCGACGTACTCAGCCATGCAGTCTTGCACTCGCTCTGTGGTGTACCGGTTGCGAAGGATCTTGCCGTTGCGATCACGAGGGTGGAAATAGCGAGGCTTGGCCTCTGTCTCAGAGTCCTCTGGCTCTGACTTCTCAACACACAAATCCTTTGCCCACGTTGGAATGGACTTGAGCGCAATGAGATTGTTGAAAATGTCCTGCACGACAGGCGACTTGTTCTCCTTTGCATCCGACAAATCGATGATGCCATCTTCGTCCAAAATGATTTCACTGACGCCCCAAAAGTCAACGGCAATGGCCTCGGCAAGACGCCTGGCTGCCAGTGGAACGTCGTGCGCATTTCGCAACGCGCTCGGCTTGACCCGGCCTCTCCATATCGCTTCATTTCTTTCAAAGAAGGCAGAAGGGATCACATCTCCATAGTAGCTAATGAAGTCTCGATTTGTGTCATCATCGCCAACTCCATTGCTGTTTTGCAATGGGTGTTCAAGGTTGTTTGTGCTGACGACGCTTTTGATCTTCGCCATGGCCTCCACGAAGCTATGTCTCAACGAGGCTGAGCTAGAAGCCTCCGTTCCTGTATCGTGGTGCAGTATTTTCATCAGCGGTCGTACAATGCCTAGTTGGCTGTCGCTTTGCTCGCCAACTCCGTCTAGGAGCAAAATCTCGCTCGCTGCGTCCAACGCCGACAAAATCTCGCGATACACTGCGGCGCTGGCCTGCCCGGCCCGAATCAGGGATATCACCTTTCCTGTCAAAGGTGGAGCATTGAGAGAGGGCAATGCCTTATCGTTCTCGTCTTTGAGGGTGCCCACTAGCTGCAACATGGCATCGGCAACGTCTGGAGGGGGCGGAATGAGCAGCCAGCGTCGCAGGAACCGTCGCGAGGAGGCCGGGGCCGCGTCTGGAAGCAAAGAGGCCACCAGCGGGGGTATGGCAGGATCAGACATGAGGCCCAATTGCGTCGCCGTTTCCAAGTGCAGAGGCTGTGTCTTTGTGAGAGTCGAAGCGGATTGCGAAGCTGGTCCCGATTCCTCTGACGCCACGACGACAAAATCATAATGCGTCACCACCCTCTGCTCCTGTTTCCTCGATGGCAACGAGGATGACTCTCCCAATCTGGAGATAGAATCATCCTCGAGCCGCAGGAATGCCGATACAATGGTTTGCTTTGCCCGCTCGACATCCGTCTGACCAGGGTTGGGGCTGACAACGAGCGATGGGGGCAACGTCTTGACTCGGACCTTTCCCGTCGTGCCCACGTCGTAACTGCCCTGCGAATATCGCTGCTGCGATGCCAACGGAGACGAAGAGGACTGCCGCCACGGCAGGAAAGGAAGGCGATCCAATCGCCTCTTCTTTCCACCCGCGACATCGTCGGAGTACGGTGGCACGTAGAACAGCGGGTCGGCGGGCGGGTAGGCCACCAGCCGGCAGGACACGGCTTCTGCAGTCAACCGTTCCGATACCACAACTGTACGCTCCTCCGCTGAGATTTCTACCAATGTGTAGCCAGCCTGCGTTTCGACGACGCCAACATAAGATCTCCCGGGAGCAGACAACGACGCATCGCCTGTCGCCCGAGCATCGTCCGAGGCGCCGCCCTCGTCCTTCAGGACGAGTCCGTGCATGTAAGTTGGGTTTGCGGACGAGACCACCTGAGCTAAATACCGAGTCTTCAGCTTGCCACCTTTTGCAGATTGACCATCTGGCGCCTCCCCTACCCTGTTCCACTCCTCGAACACCGCCACACGAAACCCCACCCTCGTCAGCCCGTCCAGCGTTGCCTGGACGTTCCTCCACGGACACCCCGCGCGGGCCTTCCCCGCCATGGGGTTGAGACCACAGTGCTCCACCAATAGGATGGCATCAACGCCATACGTTTCGTAGAAGTCGCCGACGCGAACGAGGACGACAGAATCCGAAAACAACTCCGACTTTTGTTCGCGAATGTAGGAGAGAAGGGAGGTCGTTCGTTTGGGCGGGGCCGTAGTGTTGGTGTTTGCGATCAAGGACGTGATTGGGCTGGCCGATGGATCGTACGCCATCGGGCACGATGTGGATTGCAACTGTCGCACGAGAGATCGCGCCGAGGATTTTGTCAAAGAAAGCAGCGGCTCCATCCAATACGGATCGAGGGACTCTCCCTTCGCATCTTGCCGTTCCGAGGGAAACAAATCCACGACCATTTGCTCGTAGGGGGACATCGAGGGCGCATGTCTTGTGATTGCATCCTCGTCGGCATCGAGCAACGACACAATTTCCTCCTCCTGCACTTTGCCATCGCTATTGCGCTCTAACTCGCCAATCACATCAACCTCTCCCGATGAAGTAGTCACAGTCGAAAAGTTGGCCACTGGCATCGTAGGAGTGGATTGCTTCTTTCGCATCCTCCTCCCTTCCCTTTCCCCGTTGACCCTCGAGGCGAACGACCCAGATGTCGCTGCCCTCCCGCTGCCATTTAAACTCAGCAGCTCCCGGCATTGCAGCACCAACTTGGCCACTTCCCCCCGCCTCTCCGCCTCCCCATCATCGGATGCACCATCCTTTTGTATTTGTAGCATCATTCGCTGCAGAGTGGCCT
>JALLAP010001269.1:0-14914 GCA_036939355.1 Thalassiosira profunda | reverse complement strand
TCTTGGCCGACACGCCCTCCATCTCCGTCAGGTAGTCGCGGTAGCTCGAGACGATGTCCGACGTCCGCGCCGCGAGGGCGAAGTCGGCCGTCGTGAGCCCGACGGGCGGCGATGTGGGCGAATTGGGCCCATTTTCGAGCGTCCCCGGCGAGCAGGGAAGGAGGTGGCCGTCCTCGTCCGCGGTGGTGATAGAGGAATCGTAATCCGCGTGCAGCATGGCGGTGTCGTCGTCCGCCCGGGGGCTGTCGATGGCAAAGTGCGCCAGGTCGTCGGCGTCGTCGGGGGCGCGGGAGGCCATGGTGGTTTCGTTGCTTGCCGTCAAGCGCCAGACTTGGTGTTGGGGGAACTGCCTCGATGATATTGTGAGTGCGATATGTGGTGTTTGGAGGAGGGCATGCTCCTCTTTCATCGCCGTTCACGTTGCGGAGGTGCTGAGGAGCCTCCTCTGCTCACTCAAAGGAAAGGGGCAAACGACGGTAACACAGATAGATTGAATCTACGTAGGATTTAGTACTCATTCATACTCCCAATCTTTCAGATCAGAGTGACATAGTATCGTAAGTAGCTGTAAGTAGTACCTAGGACCCTGCCGATTAGACCTCAGCTCAACCTCACCCAACCCGACGGAGTGTACTTCCAACCCGAAGGATTCCTCAGGCGCTCCATTGTGTCCGCCACTCTTTGCTGCTTTTTTGTCTCCTGCTCCGCTGCAAGTCGCTCCAAACGCTCGATCATTTCCTTTGGAGTTTCCCGCGCCATCTCCTGCTTCTTTGCTGCCTTCTTCTTCCTATTAGTCTCGTATCGTTTCCGCGCAGCCGCCGTCTTCTCAGCTCGCTTCCGCTCTTTCGGTTCCAGTGTTTTGTCGCCCTTCGCCGCGCGTTGTATGAGATCAGAGTCCTCAGCGTATCTCCTTTTGACGGATTTGGCATTACGCTCTCGTTTTTCGGAGACCTTCTGCGCTTGATCTAGCTCAGCGAGAGTCAATGCATCGTCTTCAATCTGCTGTAACAGCTTTGAGTCCGCGGCGTATCGCTCGCTCTTGCTCTCTTTGTAGCACTCGACGTACCGCTCGTTCTGTCGCTTTCTCTGTTCGTCTGCCTTCTGCACTCTTTGCCTCTGTGCATCAGTGACCGATTGATCTCCAGATTCCATTCGCTGGCGAATGAGCTCGGCCTCGCGCAGACGGGTCGCTGCAGCACAACAGTCGCAGTTGAATGCAGGCAGCAGGAAGTCCTCCTCCGCCTTCCCAACAAGTCCAAAGTACGGCTGCTCATCGTCGCGGCAGTCCTTGTGTCGGCACTCCCTCGCCCGCAAGTGCCCGACCTCGATTGATCCCCCGCAACGAAAGCCCGGCTCTAGAGGCGTTGGGTTGCTTGGTCCTGCAGGCACGCCAAAACAGCTCACAAGAAGATCGAACAGCTTCCGGCCCAGGCTGGAACGCAAGTCCGCCGTCTCGAGGTATCCAATTTTGAGCAGCCGCGATACCGACACCAGGTTCCTCGGAACACCACCAACACACATTCCTTCGCCAACGGCGTGATTCCTCGCTGCCCGAACCGAGCCTTCCACCTCGTCGTCAATGTCGCCGTCCAAGCCTTCCCACTCCATCAAAAATGAGCGCAACACCAACGCCTCTCGCTCAGCATGCTCGCGGGTGATGATGCCGCCAGCGCAAAGGTAGCTCAGCAGCCCAACATACGCGTCAGCGACGCTGATTCGCACTTCCTTGCTGGTCTCCTCTGCAAAAATGCGATAGTAGGAGCGAACGATCAAGTGACGGACGACTTTCCCGTCCGGCATTGTGCACGTGATACGAAGCAAATGGTCGGTGCCCCGGATCACTTCCACCCGCTCGCTGTCAGGAGGAATGAGCTCGTCGAATGCCTCGCTTTCGTACTTCTCCACAGCGTCGAACATGTGCCGTTCCCAAACGATGACCGTTTTGTTCGTAGCGGTTGCGATAAACTTCCGTGGGCGCCGCGGCCTCCACGAGACGTTCCAACTCAGGTGGTTCGTAGTGGCTGTAGTCGTCGGAATCTTTGTCGATGGAGCCAATGATGTCACGAACGTCATGCACGGTCTCAATGGGCAACGAATTGATGCCCTCGTCGTCGCCGAGGTTGTCTTTTGCTTTGCCGAGGACCACTTTGAGCTGCCCCATAAGCCCCTTCATCTGCTCCGATCGGACCGAATCCTCGATGGCATCGACGAACTCCTGCACCCGCTCACTGCCAAATGCGCGTCGCAGCATGTGGAGCTTGAGAAATCTATCTTCTGGTGATTCCGGAAGCAATCTCAAGAGCACTTCCTCGGTCTCCCGGCGCTTCGCCAAATCGTATTTGTAGGTACTCCACGTGAGGAACCACTCAAAAAGAGCGTCGTCGAGGAATGCAATGTCATCTGAAGTGAAATAAGTGACAGGGCGGAGAGTTGTGATTCCTACGATGCGCTCGCTGGGCCACATCATGATGCGCTCGCCGACCGTCCCGGTGCTCGTCTCGTAGAAACTGTTGATGAGTGCCTCACCCACCTGCTGCTGGATGATTTCAATAGCCTTGTGGTGCTTCTCTGGGTGGAAGACGAGGCCCGGCGGTCCCAGCCCCATGATGCCCTTCACGGCGTCGGAATCCGCGGGGCACAGCTTGTTCAGCTTCTCCATGCCGCAAACGTCGTAGGCCACCTTGTAGTTTTGCTGGTCGGCCCGTACCTTTCGATCGACGGACGACATGCCCACTTTGAGAGGGACGCCCAACTTGTACAGCAACGCGTACAAGCCGGGCCCGCACCGGGAAACAAGACGTCCCAGGTCGACAAAGATGCTGTCGTAGGTGCCATCCCTGAAGGCACTTCGCGCCGCCTCCACGAAAAACGCCTCGACCTCCCGGATATGTTGTTTCTCCTCCTTCGACTTCGCCGCCTTCAGCTTCTCTTTGACGTGAAGCAATCTTCGCATTCGTTGCACAACCTCCGCCTCCGTCGCGATTTTCCGGGGAGCGTTCCGGGCAGAGTCCGCGTGCAAGGGCGCTTTGCCACTTCCCTTTTTGCTGTTGCCACCCTCGCCGCTGTGGTCGCTGCCATCGGCGTCGTTTTCCCCGGGCTCGCCCTCGACGTCTACACCGGAGTTGCTCTCGTCTCCCCCGCAGGCGTCTTCCCCGAGGGCGTCGCCCCCGACGCCGGCGTCGCCCTCGCATTGGTCGCGCGTAGGAATCTGCTGTGTCGACGACAGATCGGCGCCCACATCGACGTTTGCGCGGCCTCCCTCGTCGAGACGACGCCGTTTTGATCGACGTCGTACCGGCGCTGACGGTGGCTCCGTCGCAGGCTCTTGCACTGCTGGCAATGACGGTGAGGCGGGATGAGCGTGTCTTCGCTTTGTGGCGGGGGCGCGGGGCGTCGACGGACGCAGGCGCCCCGAGCGTCGAACGTTCGGCGGATTTCCTCCATCACCGCTCACATCGGGGGATTTTTCCCCAACGTGAGGGCGGGGACGACGAGGCGGTTGCCTCGGTTGCCTTCCAGTCGAATGAGAGGCACCTGCGCCATCCGCGGCGCGGAGGCGGACGCCCCCCGAGGGGACCGCCGACGAGGCCGCAGGACCGGCTTTGCTATGAGGACTCTTTTGAGAAGGCGGCTGAACTAATGCGAGGGGCGGCCGAGTGGGCGCCGAATGCTCGAAGGAGGCCATTGTACACCGCGCAACGGATCATCCATTGATGAGCCGCCGACGAATTTGTGACGCTAAATTTGTTCTACGTACGTAGGAATAGTACTCTACGAAATTTAGCTTGGCCAGGGAGCGAGCGGAGGGCAAAAGGGGCGCGAGAGAGATGAACGACTCTGTCCCTGCTTGCCATTTGCTCTTTTGTCTTCAGTGTAGCACCTGCGCCAACCAGCACTATCTAGAGACGAGGCCGCCATGAGTTGCAATTGATTGCACGCGCCGAGCCTTTGACGCGTTGCAAGCAGCAGCGACGATGCCGCCCCGCCGGAAGGGCGAGCGCCTCGCGCTGGGCGGCGCCCTCCTCCTGCTCTACGGCCTGTCGATGCGGGAGGTGGGGCGGGGCGTCCTCTCGCGCGCCACCGCAGTCCTGACGGCGCCGCTGCTTCTGGATCCGCGGGCGAGCGGCGGCAGACGGCGCCTGCTGCGGGGAAGGAAGCCGCGTCGCGCTCTCGCTGGATACCCAGGGACCCCGACAATCGACGACGAAAGAGGAGGGGGTAGAAATGCGTTTCTGGACCGGTTCGAGTCCGTCCTCGCAACTAATGCAACGTCCGCCACCGACGCCTCGTCGGCGAACTTTGCAGCGCTCGTACTGAACGAAGGCAAAGTCTACTGTCGCCAGAGCCACATGAAGAGTCTGTCGCGAGCGCGCTACTTCGTGCAAATGCTGCGACGAGGCGTGAAGCAACACAATCTACCGAAAGGATACCCCAGTCTGCCGATTCTCATCAAGCACGACGACAGCAGCGGGTGCCACCCCGGTCGGGGAGACAAATACAATATCCCGAGACTCGCGTGGTCGATTCCGTCGAACGCGATGACGCCCATCCGTGGAAGCGACGGACCACCGGCATCGGAGGATCCATCGCGGTGCTGGGCGGTGGGCATGCCGTCGTACAAAATGTGGAGTAGCTTGCGCCAACGACAACGACAAACAACGCAAGACGATTCAGAGACACCAATAAGCACTCGCTATCCGTGGCGGCAAAAGATACGGAGGGCCGTGTGGCGGGGATCCACCACGGCCAACCGGGCGCTGTACGGCCGCCTTCCCCCGCGAGAAGTGCCCCGCGCGCAACTCGTGCGGTCGTCGCTGGAGAGGCCCGATTTGATCGACGCGGGGTTTCACAGGCTGGTGGGGCGGTACGACGGCGTGACAATGAAAGGGATGCTCAAGAAGGCAGTGCCGCTGGAGGAGATGGCGCGGTACAAAGGTGAGCGAAGTTGAACAGCGTGCAGTACCGTCTTATCGTGCAATTGAAGAGAAAGGCAAGCTAACACTCTGACTCTGATCCAAAACACACCAACACAGCCATCATCGACATCGACGGCAACGGCTGGTCCGCCCGCTTCTCCACACTCCTCTGCACCAACTCGGTCGTGATCAAAATCGCGCCGGACTTCACCGAATACTTCTATGCCGAGCTACGACCGGACGTGCACTACGTCCCCGCGAGCCTGGCCAACCTCACACAGGTCGTGGAGCGCGTGTTGGACGAAACGAACGATGCGGAGATGAGAACGGTCGTGGCGAGGGCGAACGAGTGGTGTCGCGAGAGCAACACGGTGGAGAAGCTGGCGTCCCGCGCGGTTGGGGCGGTGAAGGCGTATGCGGAGTCGTTGGATGCATACGACAGAGGCTGGAGGGAGAGATGGGAGAAGCAGCGAAAGATTTGGGAAGGGATGGAAGACTGGACGGAGTGCCGTGTGTAGTGCTACGAGCTGAAAACCGCGGCCCCACGAAAGGCAGCAGAAGGCTCTGGCACAAGCTCGATTCATTCAGTGGATGTGCAGTGCTCAAAAGGGGTTATCCCTCTCCAGTCTTCAGTCTCGTCAGTCCTCACGTCATGCCAGAGCTTCCCCAACCACCGACAAATAATGATACTGCCAATATCTGCCAACCAAATCACTTCCGACCCGCAGCATTGGAACCGTTGCTCGCCAGCTTTGCTGTCCTCGCAGTGGTGCAAATCTCCGGCGTATCCCAGTTCAGAAACCCTCGGCACTTTGCAGAACCGCAATTGCACGGGATCCGCAGATCCAGGGACATTTCTAGAGGGAATTGATAGTCGTAGGAAAGCTCCTCGGAGGCAAGGATGTCCCTCTGACTGACGATCAAGACTCGCTTGAAGCGCTGGTTTGGCGCCTTCCCATCCACAATCTTGGCAACGCAGTTGGGCGCACAGCTGTGATTGATGTACCGCGCCAATCCGCCGCGGAGCGTAGCGTCAATGACAAGGTCTCCCACACGGAAGGCGTAGTCCTGAACCCTCTGCTCGTGGTAGCGCTTTTCTCTTTCGTCAGCAACTGCCGAGCTCACGTACTCTCCAATGTATTCCGCAACGACTTCTCCTTTTCGGAACGCCTGGTCGGCAAAAAGGCCCCAGCCGTGGACGCGGCTGCCTCGCACACTGACCATGCTGTCCGTTGACACTTGGCCAACGTGCTCGAGGGGTGTCCCAGCCTCTGCCTTCCTCTCATCGTTCAATTTCCTTGCGTTGAGGCTGGCCAGCCCTGTGGTCTGGGCGGAGCGAGACACCGACGCTCTCGCCTTCGTCGAATCCGCAGTGGCCCGTTTGACCAACTTGCTCCGCTGTAATGAAATGGACTTGCTCGTTTCGTCGTCCGTTTTGAAGCCATCGCATCGAGCGCAGCCACTCTCGGAAGCCATCCGCCCTTCGACGCGGCGTTTCTGAACTCGTTTGAGCAACTTGAGGAGATGATACTCCCTCCAATCCGGGTCATCTTTGAGCTGGACGGGACCAACGTGAAGCGACGCTTCATCGTTCACGCGCTCTCTCAACAGATCGTCTTGAGTGTGCGACCGTTTCACCACAGGATGCTTCACTCCGCCTGCATCTGGGGTCGTCGCCAACGATGCCTTGGCCGCAGCGGCAGCCCTCTGTATCGCCAACGCGCCATAGTAAGCGATTTCATTTTCTCTGGTCCTAGCGAAATCCGACCCCGCTTGCTTCTTGAGCCACTCGGCATCCTCGAGAAGTTCTACGGCGCCGGGCCACAGCGACTTGACGTCTTTGAAGATGTCGGCCTCACCCTCGTCTTTGCCGTCCTCGCCGGCGATGAAGGACGATGCGTGGGCATTCTTGAGCATGGATATCCACTGCTTGGCCCTGGCGTGCATGACCTCGAGGGCATCGTAGATGCTCTTGGCTGTCCTCGCGTACAAGCTGTCGGCGGCATTGAAGACGCACGCATTGACGCAAAGCCTCCGGGCATCGGCGATGAACGCCGACAGAGAAGTGTATTCCGAATCGAATATCTTTCGCCGCATCGTGCTGAAATCAATGGGGTCCTGAATCATTTCGTAATACTCCGCAACGTCGGTTGGCACCGGCTCCGCAAAGAGCCTCATCGGGTCGCGCCGAATCATGCCGACCAAGATGCCACAGCAGGCAATCGAGAGGCATTTTTGGGAGAGCTCGCTGGCGTCCTCTTTGTGTTTCAGGGCCAGCGCGTGTCGGTCTTGGGGCTCGTCGCCTTCGCTTGTCTTGGCAGTGCAACTGCGGGGCCTGCTGCTTTTCACAGCCTTTTCCCTCTTGCCTCCCTTCCACCCCAGGCAGGAGCTGCACCTCGTCCGAGAGGGGACGTTTTTGTGAGAGCATTTGATGCATACCCACGTCCCTCCGTCATCAGCATCAGCCGCTGGATGACCGCTCGTCTTTGGATCAACATAAGCCATTGATTCGTCGCTGTCGCTACCCTCATCCTCGGAAGAATCTGACGAATCCAGGCTTTCCGGCTTGGGCCGCGGCAGCCGCTTTGGAGCGAGCGGCATGATGACATTGGGCGTCCAGCTCCCTTTGGTCAGCGACAGCCCAATTTGGGTGGGTCCATTATCGTGATGCTTTTTGCGGCCGCTCTTGCTCGTATCGTACAAGCTGCTGCGTCCGAGCATCACGGACACTGGCTTGACGAAGCCGTCCCCGTAGTTGGCGTAACCCTCGGAGCTGCTCTTTGCAAGGAACTCGTCAGCAACCGAGTTGGGAGAGGAGTGACTTCGCTTCGCCATCTTCTCGACCAGGTTCGATTTCCGGCAAGTCATGCAGCCCAAGGGACTGGACTGGACGGTTCCACAGTTCACGCATCGGTGGCGTTGACCGCCTTCTCCTTTTTTGGGCGAGGCGTCCAAATCTTCACCTCGCTGATCCTGACGCCTGCTCTCAGCCGACGTTTCCTTCTTGCGTCCTCGGAGCGGCAGCAGTCCGCGAGACAACGTCTTGCTTTTTCCAGGCGATTCGTTGTCAGCTTCCACCTGGGCGTGCAGACCTCCGATCGCAGAGTCATCGACTTCCAGCCTCATATTTATCATCGCCGTGGCGCTTTCAATGAACTTAGTCGTATCATCGAGCCTCAAGCTGGGAGTAGACAGCGAGAAGCTGTCCCGGGGTTGATAGTTGGGGCAGGCTTCCGCGACACCAAGGTACGATTCAGCGCTGCCCCCCAACCCCACATAAGCCTCGTGAGAGGCATTCTCTCGAGGCAGGTTCACCTTCAACCCCAAACCGATGCGCGTGGCCGTGAGAGAACCTACAGGAGGTTGCAGCTTGGCCCTGAATTCCGAGCTAGGTATGGGACGCTTCAGCACGGAGCAGTAATGGCTCCAACCCCTCGTGCAACCAATGCATTCGTCTCCCAGGCTGGTCTCGATTGGTCCCGTGACAGCAAACTGTGGAATGGCCGCCTTGTCATCTGCACCCTCCGGCATGTCCTCCTTGGCCCGTGCGGTATCAAGAAGAGGGAGGGGACGGAAGCGAGCATCGTTCAGCAATTCGACGAGGATGGCGTTGCTGCCGCAGCCGCCGGAAGAGCTTGCTTTTGCAGGCCGGGTCTTCGCCCTGCTGTATTGACCAATTCTTGCGTGAGAGCTGGCGAGGTGCTTGTCATCTTCGGGCAGCAGATCATCGGAACCTTCCCCTGAACATTTGCCACCCTCTTTCTCTCCGCCTCCTTCCTCCACAGACTTGATCATGGATTCGATGACCTCTTTCTCTTTCCAGGACACCACCCTCTGCTCGAAATCCTTCATGGACACGTCCACCCACTGGTCACGCTCTTCCGGGCGCATGTCGACCCAAATGGCGGCGCCCTCTTGGGCTACCTTCTCGTTCCTCGCCGCGCCCGCCAACCCACGAAAGAACGGGCTTTTCCTGGACAGAGCCTTTTCAATGACGAGTCGGTTGTGCAGCAGGAAGAAGAAGAACGCGGGCGTCGAAGAGAGGGGCTGCTTCACGCGGGCCAACGACCGGGGGCCGATGGCGTCTTCGTCGTCGTCATCGGTGGCAACGTACGGTGACTGAAAGCCGGAGGAGTGCGCCGCCGTTCTCCCGTGCTGTCGGCTCAACAGCGGCCCACCGGATTCCTTGAGCGCCCTCCGCATTCGTTCTTCCGTGGAGGACATCCGGCGCAGACCCCGGCCGCCCCTGCCACCGCGCCCCCTGCCCCTGCCGCGGCCACGGCCTCTGCCCCTTCCCCGCCCGGGCGACGAGAGTCTGCCTTGGGGAGGCCTCCCCGCCCCCCTCCCGCGCGCAAGGCACTCGTGGCAGTGCCAGGGATCGTCGTCGTTCGCGAGGCTGGTCTTGCTCGGGCCGTTGGGCAGGCAGGTTGGATGGAAGACGTGAGGGCAGCCGTCGCAGCACACGACCTCGCCAGTTCCGAGGCAGATGCGGCAGTAGAACAAATTTCCATCCCGGCCAATGAATTCGCTGGGGACGTTCCCTCTCTGCGCCGCCGTTTCAGCGGCGATGATGGCCGGGTGGACGTACCCTTCCAGGCGATCGAAGGATTGCTTCCGCTTCTTCGAAGCTAGTTGGGGGCTTGGGGCAGACGCAGCATAAGCCTCGGCTCGAGCCTTGTCCGTAGCCTTTATGACAGCGGGAGACAGGGACGAGTACATATTTGTCCTCTTCCGCTTGGGCAGGCGTGCTCCCATAGACACGTCCCCGCCATCCTCGTCGGCGTATTCTTCATCGGCGTAATCGCTCCTCTCGATTTCGGCCGCCGCTTTCTTCCGCGGCGAGGCTGGTTTGTCGCCCTTGGGAGCTCGGGGCTTCCTGGCAGCACCGGCGATGTTGAGGCGCTTGCCCCCTCGCCAGGACTGACACCCACCGCATCGCTTCTTCGTTGGAAGGCTCACTTTGCCACAATTATGACATTCCCACGGCTCCGTGGGTTCTTCCTGTGAAGGGGCCGGGGCCAGGGCTGGCTCATGGTGGAGAGGGAGGGCGGGTCGCTTGGAAGGTGGCGAAGGGCGAGGCGGAGGAGGGCGAAACTCCTCATCGCCCAGCTTGACCTTGATGATCAGCTGTTCGCCGCTGGCTAATACCGCGACAAGTGGAGCTCTCTGTTGGCGTTGNCAGCTTGACCTTGATGATCAGCTGTTCGCCGCTGGCTAATACCGCGACAAGTGGAGCTCTCTGTTGGCGTTGTCACCCGGAGAGATTACGTGGATTGCAAAGACAAGGAATAGGTAGGATGTGTAAATGGTGAGTGCGATGAAGAGAGATATCAAACGTACCCCCCCCCCCCCCCTCCCGACCAGCACCCTCACGCACTACCTTTCAAAAGAAGAGGTCTGCTGCCCCGCCTCCCCTGTCTTCCCTCCCTTTGGGCAAACATCTGATACCGATTGTATTCATTCCCTTTACAATATCATCAAAACGTGAAAGGCGAATAATGCCCAGACCGCCCCTCCCCCCACCCCACCAGAAGAGTACCAATGCTTTTGAACCCCTCTCTAGCAACGAAACTTGCAAGTCTCCCCCATACGGTACCCCTCACGCCCAAGACATCACGCACCCAGCATCAAGTAACAAAACACAAACACATCTTGGGCACCAAACGCACCTTCGCCTTCCCCGCGCTTCCTCCATCCCCAGTTAGCCCCCCAACAGTGCCGGGCGCGCCTGCCGCCCCGCCCGGCGACTCGGAGGCGCGGGGGGCCTCGCCCGCCGCGGCAGGGTGGTACTCCTGGCCTCCCCCGGGATCGGCGGGGGGTACGTGCGCATCGTGACCGGCGCTATTGGAGGGCGCCCGGGCTCGGACTGGGAGGGCCCGGCGGGGAGGGGACATGGCTCGGACGATTGCGTGGGCCTTCGGAGGGCTCGGCGTTGCAAGGATGCTGCCGTCGAGTGGTACCATATGGTATGTATGGGGTAGACACAGCCCTGCAAGTGCGCGCGCCTGTTGAAGATCGATTTTTCATTTTTCAGCAAAGATCCCGCGCGCTCAAAATGTCGGTGTGACACTGTTGCGCGGACCTTTTTTCGCGTTCGCCTCGCTCGTCCGCCTCCCTCCGCCGCGCCCCTTCCTCTACGAGCCAGACGAGCCGACCATGACGACCTCCGCCGCGGCCTCAAAGATCGCGAAGATCTTAGGCGTCTTAGCCCTCCTTTCCCCGCCTACCGTGCTGCTTACTCCGTCTTGTTTTGAGGTGGCGCCTCCCCCGGCGCCCGCTTCTGGTATCTTTGCCCAAGATGTGAGTTGTCACGAAATCGCCCCGGCCGGAGCGACGATTCGCCCGCCAGCGCCGTCCGACCACCGCCAGCGGCGCCAGGGGAACCACTCCCACGCCACCTTCCCACCGGTGAACGTTGCAAGCGGTGGCGGGAGCATCTGTCATCCGCCGACGTCCAACTGCCGCCGCACGCCGACGGTAGCCGTCGCCGCGGAGGATGAGGAACGCCCGTCTAAGCGTGCCAAGGTGAATATTGCTGGACTAGTCGACCCCCCGGCCATTCGGAGTGCCATATCTGATTTGCTGGAGGCAGCGGCCACTATCCCTGTCGATCCTCGTTTTGACTTGGAGTCGGGAAAGACATTGGAGGATATGTCTATCCGTCCGGAACGCAAGGAAGTTGTATATGTTGCCGCACTCGATCTCCCGTATATGTTTCTGCCGTCGCTCCGGATGGCTGGAATACTCATGGGCGGTAATTTGGAGGTGGCAGATGCGTGTGTGCGCTTGGGCGCTGCCAAAATTGGACAGTCGGGTAGTTGGGCCAATTTCCTACACAAGATGCAGAGCATGCAAACGCACATATCATTTGCAAGGATTCGCTGGATGGCTATTTTGATTGACGGGGATTCATATGAAGCGGAACAGGCATTGCACTTCGCCTATACGCGGTTTCACGTTGCAGGAGAATGGTATCGTCTGACTCCCGCCAGGGTTGTGGATGTGCAACACCGGGCCAGACGGCATGATCCGACCTGCCATTTTGTGTACGGCCGCACACATTTCCCCAACCTGCAAAATGTATGGGCGGCTGGCACTCCTCCAGTTCCCGGCCACGTTTACATGGCGTACTATGACTGGTCACCGGCGGTTCGGGATGCAATTAATCAAGTTGATACCTTTACGGCCGACCCGAGTGTGAAGGTGGTATCTTCGGCAATGTTCGCAAGCAAGATTGGCTCGGCGGCTAGTATGGCGTATAGTCAACCCGGGCGCGGCGTTCAGTACATCCGGGCCAACTGCTTCGCACCGGTCCGGCACCGTTCGATGGAACATGCGTCTAGGCGCTACCAAGAACAGCTCTTGCACGATGATTTCCTTCCTCTCTGGATTGGCAATGGCGAGTGGTTCGGTCTCAATGAGACCGACAAAGATGACATTAGTGGCCGCTTCCTATTTGAAGGTATCCACGGAATCCATTTGGGTGTGTGGCAACGTGTGGGGCAGATTTGGCACCTCACAATCCTTGATATATTTGCCTGGGAAGCTGCAGGATGGTTGTATCTTTGGGACATGTATATCAACTACTTCTCTGGACATTTCACTGTTTCAGTGCATTGGGTGCTGTGGGATACCTTCCTTGCATAAATTATAGACGATAGTTGCATAAAACTGTTGTTCTAATGGTCTGAAGAGAATAGATTGCTCTTCAGCCCGAAGAAATCTTCCTCATCCTCCTGCTTCAGTTTTTCCTTGGCCTGATCCATCACTTCGGCTGCACGCGCTTTGCAGCAGCACTCGCAATTGTAGTAGCCCGAGAACTTGAGGCAAAATGACATGAATTGCCCCGCTTCGGCATGTGACCTCGTTGCCCGCTTCTCTTCACGAGGAATGCCGCTGATAATCTTATCTCGCCTGCCCAAAGTCGCCTTTGCCTTCATAGTCGCTTCTGGGTCTCCCAAAGATTCCCGCACAACGACCAACCTTGACCGCATCTCCGCACACTTCGCCTCTTCCGATGACAAATAGCGCATAAACTTCTCGCCCCAATCGATTGCATCCGATTCGGGCTCCCGGCGACTCACCACGGCCGAGCCTATGCGAGACATCACCGCATTGATCTCAGCGCGGGAAGTGGAGGAAGTCAAGGCGTTCGCCTCCTTGTCCCGATATTCACGAAAAGCATTGATCCTTGCATCCCTTCCGCTCCTCCGGCGAGCCATCTCCTCCTCCTTCTCGGCCGCCTCCCGCTGCCTCTCCTCCTTCTCTGCAGCCTCCCGGCGACTCGCCTCCTCCTCCCTCTCTGCAGCCTCCCGGCGACTCGCCTCCTCGTCCTGATATGCACCAAGAGCATAGATCCTTGCATTCCGGCGCGCCATCTCCTCCTCCGTCTCAATCGCCAAGTACTCAAGCTTGATCTGATGGTTGGACGGCGGGAGCTGGACGAAGTCGGCGTGGCTCCCGCGGCGGTGTAGTGGCTGGGCGTGATACGGAGGCGGTAGGAGACCAACGGCGTGGAATTGGGGCAGCGGAGGATGGGCGTGTCCGACGGCGTGATATGAAGGCGGCGGGAGATGATAGGCGCCGACGGAGTGGTATGAAGGCGGCGGAAGCTGGTAGGCGGACTGGGCGTGGTGGTGTGGAGGCGGCAGGAGATCGGCGTGGCCGAAAGCGTGATGCGGTTGGGCGTGTTGATGGTCTTGTTGCTGATGGAGCGCTGAAAGATGCTGCTTGATCTTCATTCGCAGCTCCTGCTCACCATCCTCCGTGCGCGCCCCTTTGTGATGCGGTGGCTGGGCGAGATGTTGAGGCGGCAGGTGATGATAGGCGTGGCCCCGGCGCTTGGCAAACTGGGCATCCGCAAATGCCCCCCTCTCACCATCCGTGCACGCCCCTTTCCTTTTCAGCCCAATTACACGCTCGTCGTCATTGCTCGGTGGTCCATCCGTCGATTGCAGTTTGGCACCGCCACTGCCCACATCGCGCGCCTCCGCCCCTGCCACCGCGGCCGGAGGGGCGGGCGTCGTCGATGGTGCTGTAGATGACGACGGGGTCCAGCGGTATGGCAACTGTGGTCGGCTCCACATCGTGGATGGACCACTCCTCTCACGAAATGGTGGAGACCTGACACTGCAAATTTTGTGGAGCAAAGAGAAGAAAGATCTTGGCCGAAGCCAAAGAATCCAAGACCTCCTATCTAGAGATACCTAAGATTTCTACGTACGCGAATATTCCCACACATAGGTCACATCTGAATCACGTGATGACGCTCTCGTGAGCGGATACGACATGATAACCGCTTCGGCGGACTTATCTTCTTGAGAAGCTCCTTTTACAGCGAATCAATAATAGTATCGTATCATTTCAACGTCTAGCCGTCGCTCCTAAATACTTTTGCAACTGATTTTGATACATTCCTACGTACTTTTGTCGCTTCTTTAGCATTGCAATAAAAATCCAAGACGAACCGCAGTGTCGGTGTGTCTGATCCAAACCACAAATCCACGAGCCACGCACACAAACTGGCCACGCGGGCGGCGCCGCCCAGGGTGCTGCCCCCCCCCCCCCCACTTCCGTCGGAAAGAGATCGCCAACAGTCGGTAGCGCGGGCCATCCAGCCGGGCACGCGGCGAGCGGGAAGAGGTAAGTCGTTGGAGGCGTCGAGCGTCGACAACGGGGGGCAGCCGAGGGAGGAGGATATCGTTGGTCGAATTGCAGTTGGATTCGGGTCCAACTCCTACGCCCGGCTTGCAGCAACGACCAATGAGCGAGAGAAATTCCATTTGATTTGGGCTATCCAAGGCGCCAGTGACTTTCACCGGCAAAGATTCAGACAATTCTACAAAAGACGACAATGATGATAGGAGGCACCCGCTTCCACTCCAACGGCTTCGTGGCCGCCGCCCAACACTCGGGCCGCGCGGACGAGACGATGGCCACCGCCCCCAACCCCAATGCCATGAACGGCACCAAGAGGCTCGCCAGCTGCCGCGAGGAAT
>JALLAP010001266.1:0-14090 GCA_036939355.1 Thalassiosira profunda | reverse complement strand
CTGGACTGAGCTCGGCCCACCGGCTGCTCAAGATGTAGTATTCGCGCTGCTCCCGATCGAAGTCGGTCTCCAACGCCGACATGTCCACGCCGTACATCGTCTGGGTCGTCTCGGCGAATTCCTTCCAATCCTCCATCGCAGCGGCGTACTCGTTGTGACTGACCCTCCGCTCGTCCTCGTCCACAATCGGCGCCACGAGCATGGTCGCGTGGCTCGGCATCAGGAGGCCCGTCGTGGGTTTGAGGAAGGTGTCCCGCGCTCTGACGATGGAATCGAGCATCGACTCCCGGAGCAGAAAATAACCCATCCACTCTGACAGGATAATGTCCACCACCCTCTGATTTTTCGTTCCGTCCTCGTTCGTCTCATTCTCGTCGCCCTCCTCCCGGACCAATCCCACGCCGTCCCAATCCTCGGCGGGGAGGACCACCTCCTCCACCGCCCCCTGGATGACCGTGACGATGTGCTCGACGCCGTTGGCCCGGACGACGCGGCGGGCGTGCCGGGCCATGTCGGTGTACTCGATGGCGTAGACGCGCTTGGCCCCGGCTTGGGCCGCCCACACTGTTTGGCGTGGATGAATGGTGAGATTAGCAGTGAATGATACTTTGGTCACCATCGCACATCACAAAACGCACACATCACATGCACACATCACATGCCACATCACATCGCACACAATTGACACTCACCCGCCAAGATTCCCGATCCGGTCCCCACGTCCATCACCACCTTGTCCTTGAACACCTCGCTGTTCCCCACAATCGCCGCGTGGTACGCCGCCATGCGATTGTGATCGGTCAGCATCTGCTTCTGGTGATAGAGCTGCGCGTAGGCGCAGAAGTAGTTGGCAAAGTCCGTCGCCTTCGCTTTGGCGTCGCCATCAAAAGTGGGAATGTTCTGGGTGCTGGAGATGTTGGCGTAGCCGTTGGCGGCGGCGGCGGCCGTGCCTTCTTCGTGGGAGGTTCATGCAGCTCTGGAGTGTGTAGGGGCGGCCCGTTGTCGCCGGGGTCGATATCGAGGTTGTGAGGAGCTGGGGAGGAGAGGGAGCGTCGAGCGTGCCAAAAAATGGAAAATGGTTGGTCGGTCGTCGGTCGGAGATTTTGATTTGTACGCTTACGTAAGTACGTAATCATTGAAGATACTCCGGCTTACGTACGTAAGCGGTATTGACAAAGTGCATGCAGAGTTGCAAAAAAGCATCTCGCGGCAAACCTGGCGTCGGCGCCGACGAGCTTCTCTCCATATTGCACCCCTCGACCTCGCGGCCCGCTCATAATCTCGAGGTTGGTGAAGAGAATAGACGGGACCCTTGCTCGACGCGGCGCATGCTCATGGAACTCACTCACTTCTGGCTGTCGGCTGCTTCTCTCTTTTGCCTCGCCTATCTTCCTCAGGATATTGTGCCTCACACGCACATCGAGATCTCTCTCGTCGACGCCTCACCTCACCTCAACAATCATGGGACTTCTCAAGCATTTTCTCTTCCCATGTCTGCCATAATCAACGGGATGCTGGCGATCCAAATCCACTTTCTGGATGACAAGATCAGCGTCGTCAACATTTGGTTGGAAGGGACGGAAGCCGGCGAACCTTACAAGAATGGCAGCTTGGAATTAACGACGGTGGAATCTCACGCGATCAGTGCAGTGGGGGCATTCAATGCAGCTTTTGCCTTTGGATTCGTTTTGGGAATGATGAGAGAAGACAGTTATTTCCGTGGAGTCATGTTGTGGATGCAAACGATCAACTACGTCTTGGATTCGTTCGATGCCTACCAACGCCATTTGAACGCCGGACTACTGTACATGTTGACTATGGTATGCGTTATCGGATTAATTGTCCATCATTCCGAACCGGGGCTATTCACCAATGACAAGAAACCGACAACAACCCCGGGCACTAATGCGAAAAGGGAATAACCGGGAGGACCAACAGTCGAAGTAGATTAAGATTGTCTAGAAGTGAATCATTGCGTGCGCTACTCTCCGGTCAACTCAAACCGCTCGCTCAGCCACTAGCACGCTAGAAGAGGCGCTTCTGGTAGCTGTGCAATCCGTGCACCCCGCCCTCCTTCTGGGCCGCCGGACTGCGAATCTCGAACCGCAATTGGTCGCCGTAGAGCTTCTCCTGCGCTTCCCCCAGGCTCTTCAACCCCGCATCCTGCATCCCGTGCTTCACGCCCTGCGTCAAGTAGGGAATGTACCGCAGCAGCGTTCCCTTGTCCTGCACGGCCCCCGACACGCCCTGCGCCACCTTCACCGAAATGGCCGCATTCGCCGCGCTCGCGCTTCCGCTCTCCCACACGTACCGCTTCTCGCTCCCCTTCGCCATGGCCTCCAAGCTTCCCATGCCCCGATAGCGCTTGAGCCGGACCCCGTCCTGGTAAAAGTATTCACCGGGCGCCTCGTCGGTTCCCGCGAGCATGCTCCCCATCATGACGCACGACGCCCCCAAGGCGAGGGCCTTGGTGATGTGTCCCGTCGATTTGATCCCCCCGTCCGCGAGAATGGGCACGCCGTACTTGCGCGCGAATTTGGCCACGTGGAAGACCGCCGACGCCTGCGCCCGCCCCACCGCGCAGACTTCCTGGGTGGTGCAGATCGATCCGATGCCCATTCCCACGCGGAGTCCGTCGGCCCCGGCCTGGATGAGGTTGATCGCCTGCGCCGGCGTGACGACGTTCCCGGCGATGACCTGCAGCTTGGGATGGGTTTCTTTGAGGTGCGCCACGATTTCGATTTGGTACAGGGAATCGCCCTGGGACGAGTCGACGACGATCACGTCCACCCCCGCCTCGACCAACGCCGCGGCGCGGGTCCGATCCTCCGGCCGCGTCCCGATGGCCGCGCCCACCAGCAATTGCTTCGTCACGGCGTCCTTGCTCGCGTTCGAGAATTCGATGTTCTTGAGCAGGTCCGTCCGCGCGATGAGCGCCACCAGCTCGTCGTGGTCGTTGACCACGGGGAGCTTCCCCTTCTTGGTCTCCTTCAGTATTTCGTTGGCCTCCTTCAGATCGATCCCCTGCTGGGCCACCGAGAGCTTTTCGCGGGGCGTCATGACCTCGGAGAGTTTGAGGGAGAAGTCGTCGGAGCGGAAGGTGATGTCGCGGTTGGACACGATGCCCACGAGCTTGCCCCCCATTTGTCCGTTGTCGGTGATGGGGATGCCGGAGTAGCCGTGCTTCTCCTTGAGGGCCACGACGTCCCCGACGGTGCTGTCCGGGCTGAGGCAGATGGGATCGGTGATGAATCCGTTCTTGAAGCGCTTCACCTTGCGCACCTGGGCCGCCTGGTCCTCCACGCTGAAGTTGGAGTGGATGATCCCGATGCCCCCCTGCAGCGCCATGGAGATGGCCATCCGGTGCTCGGTCACGGTGTCCATCGGGCTCGACACGAAGGGGACCTTGAGCGAAATATTTTTGGTGAGCTTGGTCGAGATGTCGACGTCACCGAGGCCGAAGCCGATGTGGCCCGGCATCATGATGACGTCGTCGTACGTGTACGCGACGCACGCCTTCGACCGGATGAAAATGTCCGACGCCGTGAAGCTGCGCCAAACAACAATAGGGAGTTGCAATGAATATGATCAATAATGCAGTCGGAGAGTTGCAAAATGTGAGCACGCGCCACGGATTGCAATATATAGTAAACGTCAATAATTGCAACTCACCCGACGGCTCCAGAGTTCAAAGTCTCCTCATCGAGCTCGTAGCATAGCTTCTGCTTCTTCGAGGAGTTGCCGTTCTCGGTCATGGTGCACGTCGAATGTTTTGGTGGTGCACGCGACGAAAAAATGACAGTGGCAGGGGTAGCGAGATCTGCGAGGCGCAAGGCTGGCTCAGCGAGATGGAAGGGCGCTGCTACGCAATCCAGAGATGGGAGAGGGAGGCAGCGCAGCGGGTGTGGCGTAGCAGCGGCGGCGACGGACGGTAGGCGGCGGCGTTAGGAGAGGGTGTACCTAGGGTGGCGGTGCACCTGAAACCGAAAATGGAGGCGGGTGTGTTTGGTGCCAAAAAGTTGTGGCCACGGTTTTGGCGCGCTCAGCCCTCCAAATCTGATACGAATTCCTTTCCTATATTTTCTACGTAAGATCTTTCTCGAACTTGAGCCTTGAGCGAGCGAGAGGAGGCACAAGATGTGGGCGTTCTCCTTCGTCGTAGCCCTCGGGGCGGCGGTGGCCGTCGCTGGCGATGCGGCCGGTGTGGCGGAGGTCGATGCGGGCGGCGGGGTGGCCGCGCCGCCCGTGGGCGAAGGCAAAAGCCAAAATATCTTTGCAGATATCTTTTCGCAGAAGCCCGAATGGAGCGCCATCTCCGATGTCGCCAAGGGTGTTCTCAACTCGATCGGCGGAGCAACTGCTGCGAATAGTGATGATGATGAGTCTACCGCATCACTCGATGCCGTCCTCTCTGCGGCTCGCGATATGGCCGCGGCGTCCCTCGCATCGCGGCCGGAGAGGTGAGTGCAGTTCTCTCTCGAATTGCACTGTTGGAATCGACGCCATCCTCGCTCACATCAGTGCCCATAGATCGATCCCCCAGCTCATCGAGCACTTCAAGGTCCACTTCCAGGAAAGCCAGGCAATGCTCCAGGAGGCCTTTGCGCACGTCGACTTCGACAAGCTGAGTTTAGCGGCGCTGTGGTATTACGTCGAGCACACGGAGTCGATTCGGACGCCCAGCTGGAAGCGACGGAAGCACCGGTTTCACGATCGGGTGGAAACAGAGACGCTGTTGGAATTGCACGACGCGCTGCACTTGATGCAGATTGCCTACCTTCCCAGTCAGGAGCGCATCGAGCGGGAGGTATCCACCAACTTTCGCAATGGCACATATGAGACGGTGTATGCGGTGACGAAAGGCCACCCGACCGAGCCGGCCCACTTCATCATGATGCCCACGAAAGAACAACAAGAAAATGGGGGCGACGGGTCGGTCCTGGAGATAGTCATTGCAATACGCGGCTCGGGAGATCTGGGAGACTTTGTGTCCGATTCGATGATGAACGCCACGTCCTACCGGTCCGGCAAGGCGCACGACGGCATCAAAAGATCGGGCAAGTTCCTAGCCAGTTTGCACATCGACAAATTGCAAGAGCTGCTCGAGGTGAGCGGTCGGAAAAGAGCCAAGGTGACACTCGTGGGATACAGTCTAGGCGCTGGGGTGGCGGCCATTGCTGCGATGGAGTTGAACGACTACGACTTCATCGGTGAGTGTGTGCGTTGGCTCGAGGTATCATATCTCCTACATTTTTTTACCTCGTGTCTGATTTCTGTGCACATCAGATGCACAAGCCATCGCCTTCGGATGTCCCGCACTGCTGGATCTAGAGCAAAGCCTGAGCACCAAAGATTACATTACAACAATCGTCTCGGATAGCGACATCATTACCCGAATGAGTGGACCGTCGATTGCAAATATGTTTCTCGACGTCCTCTCGTTCGATTGGACGGATATGGCCTTGCTGGATTTGGAGCTTTTGCTCGATCACGTTGGAAACACGTTTCCAGTGGACAAAGGTCTGGTGACGAAGTGGGCCAATGACACCCTGACGAAGAAGTACCGGCCGCACTTTGCGACAATCCCCAAGGAGAGGATGGAGACGGAGCTGTTTCCTCCGGGCAATTGCGTCCATCTCTGGCGCAACGGCGCGGGCTGGACCGGCACTTACACTCCCTGCTCGTTCTTTGACTCGGTGGAGTTCTCGCGGACGTTGGTCGATGATCATTTGTTGGAGTCGGGGTACCATCCGGCGCTGCTGAGTTTGGCGCGGGAGGCCTTAGGCGACCAGAACTTTCAGTTTGAGCACGATCTTGTTGGACTGGGCGATTCGACGACGTAGAGTCGTCTTGATCCTGCAGAAAGAGGCTTGAGCAGCGAGGAGCTGTAAACAATTAGAATGCTGTTGTAATAGGATCGTATGTATGGCCGTCAATTGCATATTCGAGAGATTGTAAACATCTACCTATTGTCTAATGCCCTTGATTTGACAGCCTACTGCAGAAGACCGAGCAGGATGTCATCGTCGTCCATCCAGTCCATCCCGTCCATCTCCGAGAACACGTCTTCAAGCAGGAGCATCGGATCCACTTCGAAGGAAATCCTTGTTTTTCGTTCGACAGGCGACGCTTGTGGACGCCCGTTCTGGAAGGAATCGGCATAGGCATTTCGGCCTGTGAGGTGCGCCATTCGTCGGACATCGTCGCTGAAGTAGAGGAAGGGATCTTGTTTCTTTGACACGACCTTCGAGGAGACGGCCTGCTTGTCCTTGGTGTCCCGGAACGTGGGCACCAGAAGAGCTTGGGCTTGGGCCGGCCGCTGAGAGGACCCTTGCATGGTCGTCGTGCCGTCTTGGGCTTGGGCGTTCGATGGCATGGGCGCGGAGTTCATTGTTGGTGGCCGAGCGAGTGGAGCTTTGCTTGCGAGCAGCCGTCTGTTGAAAATAATGAGGCCGCGCGCTTGCTTCTTGCTTCCGCATATCATTACATTCTTCCGCTTCCCCATCCGCATTTTTGTGTGAGACACATAAGTAGTGAGAGTTTGGCAGCTGCTCTGGACAAGGGCGGGCCAGGCATATTTGTCCATAGATGACACCTGTGAATTGTTCAAGTCTTTATGTGTTTGTGTTTCCTTTGAGAGACAATGATACGATTTGTAGTTTCTATTATTTGACAGTGATAGATTTGCAGTTTCTATTTTTTGTCTACTAGAGACACAACGTCTGTGATGATACAGGAAGTATATCTATTTGTTTCTATTTGCGATACATAGGTACATTTACGCTCATTATGGCCTTTACAAAATCTTGAGACACTGGCGTCCTGAAATGTCCTGGCATTTCTGTTTTAGCCTTGCGTGTGCTCTTGTGAAAGAGAACCTCCTCTCGCAAACATTTCCGATCTGACTTCCATCCTTTTCAACCCCAAAGAGCGGCTACGATACCTGGCAACTGTATCGTATGTATCTATCACAGCCTAAATTTGAGCGCCGACGTACTGTCGCCCGCAACGTTCCTTCTCCATTGGGCGGGGATGTCGAGATGGTCGTCCGTCAAGAATCGGCCAACAAGGGCCTCGAATCGCTCCATCCCGGCAGCCTCCTTCAGGTTCTTCAGCACCAGCTCTCCGCACTGCCCTTCTTGTATGCAGGAGTTGAATACCGTCTCGACGACGCTCCACTGACGAGTCTCATCTTTCGGCAACAAACGTGCGCACACCTGCAGGAAGATTCCATACGTGGTGTGGTCAGGCTTGGCCCACTCCCGCTGCAGTATGAGCGTGCTGCACGCAATTGTGAATGCCTCCAGTCGCTCCTCCGGAAGGCGAGTGTGGGAACACGCGTTGAGCACGGCGTTGAACGCATACGTAGTCGGTCTCGCTGCCAAATTGCCATCGAGGTACGAGTCGATCATCCTTTGCAGGATCAACAGCGCCTTTGCCGCCTTCCTCTTCACGTTGGACCTACCGTACGCAGCAATGACAGTCGTGTATGAGTAGCGATCTGCTTTGCTGTGGTACTCCAGCTCCATCCTGCCCAGCAATTCTTCCGCCTTTCGCGGGAGCGAGTAGGACCTACCACCATCGCTCCGTCTGCGGGTACGAGCGTATCCCTTTAGCATGGTGTTGAATGTCCGAGTATTTGACAAGCCGGCCGTGTTCATGTATGAAAACAAATCCTCAGCTTTGTGCAGCAACGATCCGGCCTCGTCAGAGGTAATCAAAGCGTTCAGAAGAGCATTGTGAACCGGCGTCGTTGGCTTCTCAACCAGCCCTCTTGAATGCATGTCTTCCATCCGATGGAGTATTTGCTCGGCCCAGCTTCCCCTCGCCTCGTGTTTTCTCGACCGTTCGATGGCATTTAGAACACCCACATAGCTGTAGGAATCAGGCGCAATACTTTGATCGTGTTGGCACTTCGTCTCCAGACGATCCAACAGTAGTTCGGCTCGAGAAGCTCCCTCTTGCAAGTGACTTTTTGCCCACGCATCGATAAGTATGTTGTACGATTGCACATCGGCTTGCATGTGGTACTTGTCCAGCAGCGTCTCCGCCGCGTCCATCTCTTTCAGCGAACTGAAGGGCGAGATGGCCTTTAGAATGAGATTGACCGAGTACGTGTCCGGTAGCGCACCCAACGACGACATCAAACTGAACACTTCCATTGCCCTCCACGTCTCTCCCAGATCCAGGTACAGCGTCATCAGCGCGTTGAATGTGGATGGGTCGGGATCTAGTTCCGGGAAGTCGGATATCATTCGGTCGAGCACTCGACGGGCGTTCCTGGCGGCAGATTCCGAGCCGCTCTTCGTCCAAGCAATTACCACTTGCCGCAGTGTGTTGGCGTCGGGATTGCAGTGACGCGAAATCATGTCCTCCAACATCTCCTCCGCTCTTTGGGCATTCTCCTCGCACGGCTCGCAGTTTGCTAATCCGTACAGTACCAGGTTGAAGGTTGGGACACTCACAGCGATGGATTGCGTTCTCAACTCGTCAAGGAGGTGCATTGCTTTGTCCAGATTCTTTCGCTTTCGGCTGCGTATGCGCGCCTTGATGGTCAATCTGTAGCATTCTTCGTAGACCATCTGAACACTCTCGCTTTGGCTGAAGCTTCCTCCGAATTGCTGATGCAGAACACTCAACCACCCACATAACCGTTCAACGACCGGATCACCGCCTCCACCCCCCACGGTCGTCCACGCTTCGATCGCGGAGTGCACCAACTCCAGGACTTTCGTTTCCGAGTCTGCTGCCCCCAACTTCTCGCCCTGTCCGTCAATTGCACCCAGGGCTCGACGCACAATGGTATCCACAATCACGGCCGCGTCCATCGTGCTGCACCGAACGGCCCCCTCGTCCACGGAACGTCGCGGCGCGTCTCCTCCCCCGTCGATCGAGCAGCACGAACTCCACTGGCACCACGCCCCCGCGACNGGAACGTCGCGGCGCGTCTCCTCCCCCGTCGATCGAGCAGCACGAACTCCACTGGCACCACGCCCCCGCGACAGATTCAGCGTTGAGGACGAATTCCTCGGCCGTCAAATAATGAGAAGGTACATCCTCGTTGCAATTGTTGTTTGTTTGGATGATATCCCGAAGATCATACTCTCCCCTCACCAATTGCAACGTCGGCTCCTCTCCCAACACGAGCGACGTCGACTGCAGCAGCCACTCGTGCACCTGCCCCTCTTCGCATTGACTCTTTTGTTGGTTGTCTTTGCTGCGAACTTTGCTACGACCCGGTGCTCCGGATAATGGTGCGCTGGATCGCCGCCGCCGAATAGTTTGACGTCGCTGGTGCCTCTGTTTGTATCTTCTCTTGCCACTGTTGCCATTTTCGTCCGCCCCCGTCCTCGCCGCCACAGAGATAATCGACGAGGCCCTGGGCGCGGGGAGATTATTGCTTGCACAGGTAAAGCTCCTCGCGGACCATACGCAGCAGCAGAAGACGATGACGGCGGTGGCAACAGCAACGCAGATGCGCACGCCGCGTCGCCTCATCGTCTCGTCAAGCAACCGCCACCTAAGTACCACGCCGCCGCCGCCACCTGCAACCGCACCGCAAAGCCACAAGCCACCGCCCTCGCGAAGTCGATAATGATATGGCTGCAAGTTTTCTCGAGGCGGGAGGCAGGGGAGTGCTGCCGGAACGCAAGAGCAAAGGAACAAAGAACAGAGGCACCACGTCGCGGGGCGAGGGCAGGAAAGGTAACTTACGTACGTATCTACCTGTTACCTACTTACGACACGCGCTCCCTTCTCTGTCGGCTATGGTACGATACAAAGCTCTCACACACGTCCGTGGCCTGGTCCGGCCTGGTCTGTGGGGACTGCGTCGCCTGCGGCGCTCCCGCGTCGGCTTAAAGAATGCACATAGTTGATGGTACAGAGCAAACAGTAGTCTTACAATAGCATAAACACACGGAGGTCTCGCCTCGCCGGCTAGCAAACAGTAAAAAATGAGCCTCCTCTCCTTCGCAAAACAATATGTTCAGTAGCATCAGTCCTCCAACGAGGCCGTCTCGTTGGCCGACGTTCGCCCGACTCCCACGCCGCAAGCGTCGTCGCATGCCACCCATTGGTGTTGGTGCCTCGCCCGCGAACCAAACATTCCCACCGCTCCCTCACAGACTCGCCCGCGAACAGAGAGCCCAGCTGAATTGAAGCGGTTGCATTGCCTTCAACTAACTACAAGATCACCATCAACACGATGCCACCAAGCAACGTCCCAATCGCAAAGCCGTGGCCAATTCCATGACGCGAAGAACTGTTGCGAAGCGCATCCGGGTCGAGGGGTGCCAGCAGCGCACTTCCAAAACTGATGTTGGCGGGCGGGGTAGTCGGCGACGCACTGATTGTAGGACTGGCGGAGGGCGACCAGGAAGGTTGCAGCGACGGCAGCCTCGATGTTGATGGCATAGACGATACTGTTGGGGCAAAGCTGGGCCGGCTGCTCGGGACGCTGGAGCGAGAAGGCGATCCCGACGGCGTTTCCGTTGGCGAGGTTGTCGGTTCGAGTCCAAAGGCGGAATACGTCCATTCACTGAACGCAATCGGCCTGTTCGTCGGCGAAACCGTCGGGCTCACAGAAGGAAAGAGGGTCGGGCTGTACGAGGGGCTCTCCGTGGGACTCTGCAATGAGAGAAATTCAAGAGTGACATCAGATGTGAGCGTTTGGTGCAAATTGCGAGGCAAACGAGATTGCACTCACTTCCGTTGGGCTCTCCGTCGGCGACTCCGAGGGACTCTCCGTGGGACTCTGTGGGCAGGTGCGGAATGCAACGGCGTCAGAGGTGAGGCAACACCCTAGAGATACGACACAGGCAACAAGTCTGACAATGCTTACTTCCGTAGGCGACCCGCTGGGCCTCCTCGACGGCGAGCGCGAGGGCGATGGAGTTGGACTCGGAGTGGGCGAGCGCGAGGGCGATGGAGTTGGAACTCCTCCACACAATAAAGTTGAGTCTCCGTCCTCGTCATCGCACACGGTTTGCCTGATCCAATCGTAAGCTTTGGACAAGGACGACGTGATAGTTAGTGATCTTCCTCTCTTCACACGGAAACGTAATTCTATGCGCTCTTCTCACCTTCCGATACGCGAGCATAAACGTGCGGCAGATCGCCGCATCCCGTGCCCCAGGATACGACGCCCACCTCCACATCCTCCTCCGGCGTGGCTCCTTTCATGACGAGGGGTCCGCCTTTTCCAAGGATTCCATTGATATGTGCAATGTCAGTTCCAAAGTCTCGTGCATTGCAACATGATTTCACACCCCAATCAAACTCACCCGAATCGCCCTGGCAATGGCCCGCCCCGTCCGCCGTGCACAGCATCGTCGCATAAATATCTTCCCTCCAATCGCCGTAATGCCCCGCGTCGGCGCACTCCTCGTTGTCCATCACGTCCAAGTCCACCTCGCGCAATGCCTCGGACTGATCCCCTCCCTCGCGCGTGTCGCCCCACCCGACGGTCGTCGCGATGTCCCACGCCGACGGCCAGGCGGGGTCGTCGTTCAATCTTACGAGGGGCACGTCGAGCGTCGTGGGTTCCTCCAAGAACAACAGGGCGACGTCGACCCCGAACGGCAGCTTCGTGTCAAAGTCGGGATGGAAGACCACCTTTTGCACGTCGATCACCTCTCCCCCGTCGTCCTTGTCGTCGCTCCCGATCCGCACCTTATGGCCGGAGGAGGGGGCGCAGTGTCCCGCCGACAGGACGACGTTGGCGCCGACGAGGGAGCCGCCGCAGTAGTGCCCGTCGTCGTCCTGGAGGGAGGCGGCGTAGGGGTACCGGCCGGGGGGTGCGTCGTCGCCGTCGATGATGCGGGTCTCCTTGAGAGCGCCGCCGCGGACGAAGGGGTTGGCGACGGCCGTCGGCAGCGCCGACAGCAATGCCACCAGCATCGACAGCAGCGGCGATCGCCGCCGACGACGGGAAGAAGCTGTGCCGGCGCCCTCCATAATTGCAATTTTATGTCAACGGTGGAGCGTTGCCTTATTATGCAACGACCACAACGGGGTGTGAGTTATGGCCACTTGCCGACGACCTGACGAGGCCGCCGACGTTGGTGCATATGTGGCGCCGATCCGATCGATCGGCATTTCGGAGATGGTGCACCCCCCCCCCCGCCTCCCTGGCAAAGATGGGATTGATCGGACATCGGTGGGGAGCAAGCAGCGACGTGCCGACGCCGCGAGGGCTACGCACGCTTAATGATGAGGCCTGAGATGGGTGGCCGTGACGGTTGAGATGGGAGACAGAGTGGAGCTGCCGACGAAGTCGCTCTGTCGGAGGCTCGACGCACACAATTCAAAGCGCCTTCGTTTCTCGGTAGCAATGTAAAAATTCTACTGTAGGAATCAGTATTAATGTATCTTTTAGAAGTCATCCTAAAAAGACCCAATCTACTTGCAGGAATCAATAGTACCTGATCCAACCAATGACCAATGACATCCCTCGCGTCCGATCGTCTGCACGTCGCCGACTTTTTCCATGTCGTTGCCCGTCGGCGGCACTTAGTTTTTGTTCTTCGACTGCCGCCGGCCGACGACCAACCACGTGCTGCACCAACCAACCACCACCTCCTCTCCCTTCGTCGGCAGCGGCGTCGACGAAGAGATTGCAACCACTGTCCGAGCAATCCCATCTTTGCAACGTTGCAATTCCGAAAAATGTAGCTCAGCAAATGCCAATGCCGACCACGCCTTGCATCGGCGGCTCATAAATCGGCAAGGTGACCCTCGGCATCGGCGGTTGCGGCACCATCATCAGAGCAGTCGGCACCAATCCCACCTTGGCAAAGTTGCAACACCCTCCAAGCCCTCCAACCATCATGAAGGTCACCTCCTCCAACTCCTCCGCCCCGCTGGCCTCCGCCATGGCCACCCCGACCAAGCACCACGTAAGACGCACCGGCAGCCGCCTCTCGGCCGCGACGGTCGACACCATCGAGGAGGGCCTGCCCGCCGATATCGGGCTGCCGTCGGAGGTCCATCGCGTCGATTCCTCGGACGACGGCTCCAACAATGGTGGGGGCAGGAGGCGGCGTTATCTCGCCTTGGCGGCGCTCCTCCTCGCCGTGGCGGCTGTTGCTGTTGTGTGCGCCGTGATCTTCACGCGCCCGTCCTCCTCCAACCAAGCCGCCGCCGCCGCCGACGGCATCGACGCCGACGCGTGGGGGGCGCAGCTCGCCGAGAAGGACGCCGAGATCGAATCGCTGCTCGACGAGATTGCGGGATTGGAGGAGGAGAACGAAGCGCTGTCGGAGATGGCAATTTATGCTGAGCCCGAGGAGGTTGACGTGGAGGTTGTCGCGCCCGAAGCGGAGGCGGAGGATCCCAAGGCCCAAGCTGCGACGGACGAGGGGGAAGAGGACGAGGAGGGAGGCGAAGACGGCCTCGATGCCCCCGTGGCACAAGATGGGCTCGACGCCGTCGTCGTCGTCGCCAAGCCGGAGGTGCAAGTTGATGCCGAACCCGAGGCCATCGCGGACGAGCCCGCCGAGGCCGCCGTTGCCGCCCAAGACACGCAGGATTTGCTGGGGGTCGTCGTCGCGCCCGAAGACGAGGAGGAAGAGGTGCCGTCGTGGGTCATGGACTTGCAGGAGTCCAGCGAAGATTTTGTCGACGAGCCGGCCGCGCAAGAGGTTGCTTTTGGTCCGGAAGACGAGGAAGCGGTGGGCGCTCCGTTGATCCAAGACACGGGCGACGCTTCCGAGCCGGAAGTGGATGCGCTCGAAGGTGCGGTGGGCGCCGTCGACGTGCCTCCTCTTGAGGACAACGAGGACGCTGTCGATTCGTTGGACGACGGCGAGAGCGTTTCCGTACTCGAATCTGCCTTGCTCTCGCCCGTGGAAGCCCCCCTCGCCTCCGACGTCGACGAGGACGCCGCGCCCCCGCCCCCGACCGACGAGTCCTACGACGCCGTCGTCGTCGGCGCCGGGTGGGCCGGGATCCGCGCCGCCCAACGCCTTGCCGCCGACGGCCATTCCGTCCTCGTCCTCGAGGCGAACGATTACATCGGCGGCCGCTCCAAGTCCGTCGACAGCGCCCTCCATCCCGGCGTGGCGACCGATTTCGGGAGCGAGTGGCTC
>JALLAP010001263.1:0-13018 GCA_036939355.1 Thalassiosira profunda | reverse complement strand
TGATTTGCCAGATGTAACGTGCCGGCCACGCTTGTAACGACACCGGTGGCTTCACAAACAACAGCTATGCCTCCCCGCCGCGCCCGGCGGACCTCCAAGAAGCAGGAGCCGGCGGCGGCCCCCCCAGCCCCTGCCGATGCCGGTAGCACCGGGTCGCGCACTCCAGCCGCCTCTCCCGTGCCCACATCCGATGTCTCATCTGCCCCCGCCCCCTCCGAGGAGGCCACAGTCCTCGCCTACCTCCGCAAATACGGATTGGGCGACGCGGCGTCCGAATTGCAAACCATCCTCCAGAAGGAGAAAGATGGAAAGGGCGACGGCAAGAAGCGCCGGAGGGACGGGGGCGGCGACGAGGGCGCGAAGAAGAAATTGCCCAACATTGACTACGATGTGAGCGAGGAGGGGATTGAGGTGGACGAGGCGGCCCCGGGGGAGGAGAAGCAGAGCGCCACCATGACGGCGGCCACGGGGGGCGGTTTTGGTTATGATCTGGACGCGGCGCCGACGATTGCGCTGTGGGGGGCGGGGAGCGCGCCGCCGGCGTTGCGGAACCGGAAGGTGAGCCGGATGTTGCTGGAGGGGAGAGAGCTGGACCGGGCCAACGAAGGGGAGGAGGAGAAGGCCGAAGGAGAAGAGGGCGGCGAGAAGGGGAAGGAGGAAAAGGAGAAGGAGGCCGAGGAAGTGGAGGCCATGGTCAACTTCCGCGACGAGGCCCGGAGGTACATCGAGGGATTCACGAGCCTCGTCACGTGGATTTTGACGTTGCCGGACGATCCGGCGAACCCCGTCGAGAGCCCGATGACCGCGGGGCGGCCTCCGTTTTCGGGGCCTCTGAAAACGGGAGGGGGTGGCGAGAAGGGGGAGGGCAAGGGGGCTGCGGAGGATGCGATGGAGGTGGATGGGAATGAGAGTGAGGGGAAGAAGGAAGAGGCACCGCACGAGGGAATGGCCACGTTGATGAAGCACTCCCTCGCCGCGGGAGAGTTCGACGCCGCCAGGCCCAAGGCCCCAGCGCCCCAAACCATCACCCTCCCGCTGGGGGCGACGATGGCCCTCCCCTCCCAGTCGTCGCTCGACCGCGATCCCCTCCTGCTGCCCCCGAGCTCCAAGCCGGAATTGCTCTCCCTCTCCTTTCCCCTCTTGGTGCACACGTACTGCGAACTGCTGACGTGCGGGTTGGAGCACACGGCGTTGGCGTTGCTGGACACCTACCGTCACCTCTACGAGCCCATGCATCGGAACGAGATTGCCGATCTGGATCGGTGCAATTCCCTCACCACCATCGTGCAGCTCAACGAAGATGTGATCGCGCAGAGTGTGGTCCACAGCGAGACGCGCTTGGTCACCGGACAGGTGGCCTTGATCCAACGCAAGACGCTCGACTTAGAGCGCGAGGTGGTAACCCTGCGCTCCAAGGCCAAGAAGAGCGGGGAGGAGGAGACCAAGTTGGCCGAGCTGACGGTGAAGCTGGCCCGGTACCGCGAGGCCCTGGCCAAGCAGCAGCGCAAGCTCGAGGAGCTGCACGCGAAGAACGACGCCCTGACGCAGAAGCTGCTGGCGCTCCCGTTTTTGCGGAGGGCGCGGGCGCTCAAGTGGAACATCACCATCAGCACCTCGTCCTTCGGGGCGCTGACGGGGTTCGTGAGCAGCCGCGACGAACTCCTGCCCATGAGCGCGTTGCTCCAGAGTCGGTGCCATTTGATCGTGGAGCGGAGGGATCCGCTCCCGTTCTGCCCGCCCGCGGTACTGGAGGATGCGACGCTGAGCGAGAGGGACGCGGCGGAGGGGAGTAAGGTCCAATGGGCTGCGCCGGTGCATCCCGTGGCACGGGCCGTGGAAGCCGGCGAGGATGTGAGCAAGAGCGGCGTGACGGGGTCCGAGCCGCATCACGAGCTCGCAAGGTCGATCCTGACGCACTCGGAGGCGCTGCCCTATCCCAAGATTCGGCTGGAGGAGGGAGAGGATGAGAAGGATGCCAAGGCGCGGACGGCGGTCGAGTTCAACAGGGCACTTCTTGTGAATGGTTTCCGCCGACTCGAGGCGTTGGAGCTGAAACAGGAGTACGAGTCAGGTCTGCTGTCCAAGGACTCGGGCGGGAAGAGGCAGATCGAGGTGGCAGATCCTCTGCAGCCCTCGGTGCTACTGGCAACGCTGTGCAGTTCAAATCCAGCGTCAAGCGAGGCAGATGCCGGCGCTGGAGGACCAGCGCCCTGGCTGGAGCCGAACATTGGCATCACGTCTGCATCGATCTGCCCTCCTGATGGGCGCAAGGTAGCCGTTGGGTGTGACGATGCCGCCGTGCGGGTATGGTCGCTGGACCGCTCGACCAAGAGCAATGAAACTGACCAATCCTCTTCCCTTGGGGATCCCTCGCTGGTGCTCCTAGGTCACAAGAATGGCTTCCCGGTCTTTGATGTTGACTGGACCCGCAATGGCCGCAACTTGTTGAGCGCTGGGGGAGACGGCACTGTCCGTCTCTGGGACACTCAGGCAGTGGGACCCTACGGTCGGCTGTCCAATGTTCAGGTGCAAAAGAACAGCACCTCGCAAACCGTCGGTGGACCTGCAAGTACGTCTTTGAGCACTGTCGTGGTGCCAGGGGCCAAGGCCGAGTCTCTTGTGGAGATGGGCGGCGCTGCCCTGTCGGTTTATCGAGGACACGCCCCGAGCACGCCTGTCTGGTCTGTCTCGTCCGCTCCCTCTGGATACTACTTCGCCTCTGCTGGATCGGACTACACCGCCCGCATATGGACGACGGACCGCACTGCGCCAGTCCGCGTTTTGAGCGGCCACGTCAGCCCCAGCGTCAACTGCGTTTCGTGGCATCCCAACTGCAACTACGTCCTGACGGCCAGCGACGACAAGACATGCCGGATGTTCGACATCCAAACTGGACGGTGCGTGAGGCTATTGTCCGGCAGTGCTCGCGGTTTGAACTTGGTGCGCGTCAGCCCCTCGGGTCGCTACGCGGCAGGAGCCGGGCATGACGGCGTTGTGCGGCTGTGGGACCTCGGGGACGGCCGCCTCATCAACGAGCTCCGACCCTCTGACCAACATGCAGGTTACTCTGCGAGCATGATCCACGCAATGTCGTTCAGCGCGTGCGGCGCGGCCCTGGCTGTGTCAGGAGAGGACAGTGCGGTGCGCATCTGGGACGTTCGAGGGGCAGGAAGTCACCTCTCCAACCCAGACTACTTTGCTGCCACCCGTGGGGCCACGGCAACGTCATCGTTTGGCAATGGACTTGGTGGGGCGGCGACGGCGTCACAGCTGGCTCGGATGCCGGCGAACGAATGGTCGCGTCCTGGGACGAGGGTCCCAACAAACGCGTTCCAGACCAACGATGTGTCTGTCTTGGACCTCAAGTTCACGAAACGGAACCTGCTCCTCGCCGTGGGCAACTATTGATGCAATCAAGATGCAATAAGCTCGTAATGTTACACCGTTATTTTTGCATTCACTGGATTGACCCACCAGAAACACTCTTGCCGACACGCGTTCACTGCGCCATCGCCCCGCCCTGGGCATCGTCAAGCTCTTTTTCTTCAACTGAAGGTTGTTTACCATCTGGTCCGCACAAATAAACCACGCCGTTGCCACCCCACTCGGTAGAAGTCTTGAGACCATCCAGCTCTTTCGCCCACTTGGACTTTACCCCCGCCGCCTCGGCCACACTTTCTACCGCCTCTACGAATGCGGTCCTCAACCTCCAAGGCTCTTCTGCCGCCCGAGTATCCAAGGTAATGTTGAAGAAGACCGAGGCGTTGTATGAAAGGATATTGACAATCGAGACAGGATGCGGCATGATGATCTGCAGTTTTGTGATCTGGTAGGAACGGGTCGCTCCTTTCAGGGAGAGTGCCTCCAAGGGCCCTGGAACATTTGAGTACACGCAAGATACACTCTCGAAGGTATTCTTTGCGGCGTCTTTTATCATTTCAAGCGTAAGAAGCGGTGATAGCAGTGTATTCAACGCCGTCATCAGGGTAGGAGTATTTGATCGCTTGGCCTTGTGCATGTAGGCGCTGATTTGTTTGATGGTACTGTTTGCAAAAGAAGACGAATCTTCGGAAGAACGCGGAACTGTCAGTGGAACGACGATCGGGGTCATGCGATTGCAGAGACCCTCGTAGTAGTCGCCATAGTGCGATGGACGGATGGGATTGCCGATCGGTAGCAACACCTTGACGGTGTTGGTGTTGTCAAACTCTTTGTGTCCTCGTTCGTTCAGCGCATCGATGTAACGACCGAATGTAATCGACATGCAAAGTAAGATTACATCGTTGATTGTTGTGCCGTCTCCCATAGCTCTGTTGAAGTAGGAAGAGATATAAGAATGGTAAACAGTTGCTCTTCTCTAGGATGCAAACTTCCATCACTCACCTCGCAGTGTCTCGAAATACCGAGAGAGGGACCGTAGGAAAGTACACCGTTCCATAGCTCGAGCTGGGGACAGCCTTTCCCTTGTGTTCGTCAAGAGGACGCATCGGGTTGGGCTGCTCCTTGCCCGGGGATAACGAGTATGCAAGAAAGCGAACGGCCCGGATCAAGTTTGGGAGCCACAGCAGCTTCAGCGGGTAGAGAGCAATGCGGAGGTCGCCCGCCTTTTCGATGGCACGGAAGATCGGACCGAGATCGCTCAATTCCAATGGAGCTTGCGTCGATGTCTTTACACCAATTTCCCTCAGGATACTTGTGGTGGACAGCCCGTCAGAGATCGCATGATCAATCCTGAACAGCACTACCGTTGGAGATAGAATCACAACTCTCCACAATGGCAGTGCCTGTCCACCTTCTTCGTTGGTCAAGATTGTACCAACGTGGGCGTGAGCTCGCCTCAAAACATTCGCCTCATCAGCATCTTTGTTGTATTCAGAGTCGACGAGAACCGCCTCATCTACGGCCGTCTCAAGATGCTCGATGCGAGGCCAAACGCACTCCCCATTGACGAAACAAGGAACGGCGCCCATCCTCTCATACTTGGTGGCGACCTTCATCATCATACCGACAACGTCGGCACGCGTGGGACCCTCCTCGTCGAAGCAGAGTAGCATGCTGCGTCGAGGTGACGGGTGCGGATGTTGATGAGTGTCGATCACAAGAACACAGACATACACATCAACCACACAAACGCATCATATCATCGGTGCGGGATGTTGGTGAGTGTCGAGCTGCGAAAGAATGTAGGCATATCTTCTACACATCCAACGCATCATATAATCGTGTAATCGTAACACATCAAACGCATCATCACTCACTTCATAACATTTTGCTTCATACCGGACGCTTCCTCGAGCCATTGCCTATTGACCGCCATTGCGCTGGCGTGGGACGTCCTGCGGCGGTAGCCACGGGGCTTCGCCTTCGAGAGGAGGTTGGAGCGGCGGGAGAGCGCGGCAGCGGCTGCAAAGAAACAGAGACCTGTTGCAAGGACAAGAAGCGGAGAGCAGCGAAGGCAGGCGGACCAGAGATCCGCCGCCCACGCCGACGTCGCCGATAGGTTGGTGATGACCATCAGAGATCTGTGCGTTGACGATTGTGCCAAGATTTTATGAGCAGCGTCGCCGCGGTTGGCCGACGCCCAAGATCCTCTGTCGAGGGGGGTGTCTTGCCTTTTTTCTTTCTTGGGGGTTCTCATCGCTACTCCCTCGCCATCTATCGCCACAAGTCGCCAATCAGTAGGGAAGGAGAAGATGGAGAGCCTCCTCCTCCATCTCTCTCCCTCTCTCTGACTCGGCAGTCGTTTAGCACTGATTTGCAATTTCTAGAGGGGCGGCTGGATGCATCTTGCGCACTGATAAGTTCATCATCTAGTCTCTATCTGTTCTAATCTACATGTACATTGCAAGTCGAGCCGTTTCCTCCTCGAGCAGACGGTGAGTTCAAACGTTCTGCGCTGCTTTTGCTTCGTCGTCTCTTTCGCTTTGATCCTCTTTTCTCCTGTGCTTTCGCACCTCGTACGGTCTGCCACCCAAGAATGGCACGGCGCCGCAGCCCAATATCCCGCTGAAGAGCACAATCTGCGCAAATATCGAATACACCATGAGCGAAAGCACCAACTCGACCAGGTAGCCGTAGAGGTACTGAAAGTCTGCCCTCCCATCTCCAAATTGAAACGACTGCTCAACAGTATCTTCATCGCCCACCACATCCTTTCCTGATTCGTATGCCCGGACCACGACGACGAAGCTGGTCGCGGCCACGAGTACCATTACGAGGGCAACGGCCAAGTTCCATCCGATGATACGGCAGCATTTTCGTTGCATGTGACCGCATGCGATCATGTGCCACAATGCCAGATCAAAGAAGGAGTGCGCCGCTGCTCCGGCGGTCCAAAGCCACATCATTCCATGCGATATGTCGATCGTCAGCGTGTCTCTAGTAGTGTTCTCAACGACAGCCCCGCCGAGCGACAGAGATAGCGCCGTGTCGTCGTAGGCGGCATCTCCTCCGCCCCACAGATAGTAAAGGAACACAGCGTTCGTCGCGCTGAGGCCAAACGCCAGCGAGCCGAGCAGAATGACGATCCGCTGCCTGCCTTTCACCGGATGGAGGCGGTGATGGCAGCACATGCCGAAGATCAAGTGATTGTTGCCGAGGTACGTGCTGAGGTCCTGTCGAAACGAATTTCCCGGAAGGTGATATGCGCGCATGGCTAGCTTTCGTCGGATGACATCCTCCTCTGCGTCGAGGGAGGCGCTGCTCGATTCGTCGTCCGTGCTCGACGTAGGCGTCGCCGGTCGCACGGTATCCTGCGCCATCTTGAATTTGAGATCGAGCTCGAGCGAAGTCCTCGATGGCGCCGGGCTGCGCGGTGGCCCCGACCTATCACTTGTTGGGCTTGTGGCGTCCATTATTTGCAGTGCCTTCAATAGCGAGGTCATGTTTGCAATGCTATCTCGTCAACGGAGTGAAACAAAAACAAGCTGAAGCGTTGGTGCATGTGCATGTGTGTGTGTTCTCTCCTCTTCTCCATTCAACTGCCGGCTGACCCGCGGGATCCTAGCGAAGTGATGGCATCATTCAATCGAACACATTGCAGTGCCGGCCGCCCATCTAGCTCATTCTTGGTTCATCTGGGGTCGTTGACGACTCGGTTCAACACAGGTCTTGAAAATCGGCCCCAATTTTTCAGGAGTACCGCGGAGCGGGCGGCCCCACGGAAGGGGCTCGACTACGACGTGTTCAACGAGAAGCTCCGTCTCCTGAGCCACGACATCGCCCCCGGCCTCGGCTGCTTGCGCAACGAACACTTGTTGGCGCTCCGGCTCAATCCGGACCGCGAGATGACTCACAGCGCGGAGACGGCGGTGGACTCCTTCTTTGCGTACGGCGACGCCGTCGTGCGGGTTCAGCTGCCGGATTACTTTTACGCCGGCTGGGTCGCGTGCCGCCTCGTCCCAGCGAACAAGGTCGACCCCGTGGATCTCCCTCCGGGCGTGCCTCCCGACTGCCGGCCGGTGAACATTGGTGGCGCCGAGCGTCGGCTGATCACTCGGGCGTACTTCGACGAGGGCTTGCTCGCGACGTACAACGACATCTTGGGTCCGGTGCAGAACGGTGTCGGTGTAAAGAGCGGCATCTCGATCACTGCTTTCGGAGTGCAGGCGCTCGTGGATCAACGCCCGGACTTTGGCATTTTCCGCGGTGACCTCGCCAACGGCTACAACGAGGTGCGGCGCGATCACATCCTGTCGGAGGTGCGCGCCGCGGGTTCTCTTAGCAACACATTGGTCTTTATGCACGCGCTCATCTCGCCGGCGGCCTATGTCGGGATGGGCAACGGCACTCGGCTCGTCGACGCGCCGTTCGTGAACGAGGAAGGCGTCCACCAGGGCGCCGTCGAGGCGGGCCCGCTGTTTGGACTCGGCGTCAACCCGGCCTTCCAGAAGGCGCACGCTCGACTCGCGCCTGTCGGTGGCGGCGTGCAGGCCATCATGGACGACAACTTCTTCGTGGGACCGCCGCCGGACATCTTTGAGGCGAAGGAGGCCTTCAAGGAGGACGTCGCCCGGGCGGGGCTCCAGCTGCAAAACACCAAATCGGAGTGCTGGATTGCGGAGGCCCGGCGCGACGCGGAGTGGGACGAGCTCCGGGGCGATGTGCCCAACGGGACAATCGAGGACGCCGACGGCGAGACTCACTTCGGCGTCACGGTTGGGAACATTCCTGTCGGCTCGCCGGGATTCGCCCAGGCGTACTTGCGCGAGCGGCTTGGCAAGATTCGTCGCGGGTTTGATCGTGCCACTCGCCTCCTCGACCCCGCACGCTGGCCGCATCCGGACATTCCCACGCGCCAGATGCTGTGGGTCCTCACCTCCAACTGTTTTCAGTTCATGGGGGACTACTGGCTGAGACACCTTCGCCCCGACGTCACGCTCGACTTTGCCCAGGGCCTCGATGACAGCGTCCGAGATCTTGTCTCCTTTTGCATCGGGGTTGATGTTGGCCAGTGGGGCGAGATCGCGCACGAGCGAATGCGTTTGCCTGTTCGCTTATCTTCTTCTTTCCAGGGGGTCGCGACGCCGGAGCAGTTGGCGGACGAGTCGCTGATGCTCAATCAAGACATCACGCGCGCTGGCATCCATGCGGACGGTCGAGTCCCGCCATCGGTGACTTACGCTGTCACTTCGGAGCTCGAGAAGGCGCGTTCTCGCCATCTTGGCGAGCGTATTGCGATCGAGCGGATTCGGCAGCATTTTGAGCGGTGGTCGTGGGATGGCTGGTCGCCCTTGGGCTCGCAGTTCCTCATTTCTCCTCCGGACCACTTTGGCTTCATCGGCGACCCCCTCTTCCCGGCGGTCTACACGTCGTATCTTGGGCAGCCGTGCCCTCTCGTCGCTCCCATCGTCGGTCGATACTTTGGGCTTGCCGGCACGGAGGTGGATCGCTGGGGTGCCAATCTTGCCGCAGCATCGCTTCCGGGATATGGGTGGCGGCGCCTGCACAACCACATCCAGTCCATCGTCCACTCGATGATGAAGTTGGCTGGGGTTGTGAGCGTGAAGGAAGCTGTGAACTTTCTTCTCGGAAAGGTCGGNACCCGGAACCCCGAATTCGATGTGTCTCCTCCGCGCGCGAGTCCTCCCCCCGCCTTACCAAACCCGTTCTAAACCCCGCGCGCCGCCATCCCACAGCCATTGGTGCGCCGGCAGCGCTGTAGCTGCAGCGGGCGGGCCCAGAGAGGCGGGAGAATACCTTCCGGACTTTGTGAGCGCACAGCTTCCGCCGAGTTGTTGCCCTCCCCTCGGCGCCGGCGTTGCCGCTGCAGCTCCCCTCCCGTTGCACCGCGGCCGCCGTCGCTGCCCCGGCGCCCCCTCCCGCAGCCGTTGCTGCCGCTATTGTTACAAGGGGACTCGTGATGTTGTTTTGCAATTACAATTGAGTTTAGGTCTTAGGTTGACGCAACAATTAACCACGGCGGGGAGCACGGATGGGAGGCGGGAGGCCCTAGCTGTCCTCGGAGCCGTCGGGGGCAATCATGTGGGCGCACCGGGGCCCGTAGATGTAATTGGTTTGCCGCATGTACTCCATGACCCGGCGGCTCATCCAGAGGTGTTTGCTGACGTGGACAACATACCTGCGCCGGATCTTGCGGCGGGTGCGCTTGTGGGCCAGCTTGATCAATTTCCTTGCGGCCGTGTCGGGGGAATCTCCGGGATCTACAGCGGAGTGTTCCTCAACGCCGAGTGCAAAACGAAGGAAGGGATCACGTGACAGATTGACTGGCGGGCGGTTGGTGTCGTCATCCGCCTCAATGAGATGCAAAGTGGCATCGGACATTATTGCAATTCAACCTGGTATGAGATGAAGCTTAAGAGATGAAGAGAGAAGAGAGGGGGAGACCGTGTAAGCAATTCTCTAGACACAACAATTTCCACAAAACAATCCGCAACTAGAATCCGAAGTCATCGTCACTTTCACTGTCGGAGTCATCCAGGGCCTCCACGGCCCTCGCGGCCACGGGGCAACGGACTTCAACGGGCTCGGGCTTGGCTTCTTCAAAGCCGTGGGCATGGAGATATCCAACGCGGAAATGGGTCAGCAGGTCGTCCAGTTGCATTCCCTTCCTCCTCCGGAGTTTTCCCTGGAGACTGCCCTTGGTCTTGGCCTCCCGCGGGTAGAGGCCGGTCCTGGGAGATTCCCAGTAGTACGGGTGAGTGAAGGTGGGTGTGATATGAAGTAGAACATCATAGCGAGAGGGCAATGAAGTGGCAGACCTGTTGTGATAGGGGCTAATAGGGGGGCTTTTTTCCCTGGCTGGGGCACTGGTGCTGGTGGACACAGTTGATTTACGTACGTACTACCACCACAACAAAAACAAGGCCGTCGACCGCAACCATGGCGGCCGTCTCCGGCGCCCTACGGAGCGAGTCGGCCGCCGATGCCGGCATACGGGGGCTCGGCGGATAGCCAACATCCCCATGGTCGACATCGGCCTCGAAGGCGAGCGGAGGAAGGGGTAGAAGCCGGTCAAACGGCGGCTAGACCATTAATTGCACTGCAAGGTCAAACCAACGGTCAATGCATGCACCATTGAGGGCATAGAAAGTAAACTTAATGGCCTCCTTGACCCCCACAAACGCACACCGATGCCGTTCAATACCATATGAAGGTGACCGGCTATTGTTTTTGTCGGTTGGCGTTCGTCCGCGGCTTCATGGAGCTCGCGGATATGGCCGACGGCGAGGCCGTCGTCGCCGTCGTCTCGGCCTTGTGGCCGCCCCCTTGTGCCTCCGGTCGACCCCCGCCTCGCCTGACACGTGAAGGATCTCCGGGAGGAGGTCTCTCGTCTCTCAGTGTGGGTTGGGCTGAGCAAGCACGGAACGCGATGTCCAGCCAGCGAGCAGGTGACAATCTGCTCACGAGGCCTTCCTTCGGGCACAATAACTCCCCAGGACTACAGCCAATTTGCAGGGTGACAATCCTACTCGTTGACGATAGGTTTGCAAGGTGAAGGAGGCATTCCTTCCGACAGTTACTCCCCAAAGGAGTGCACAGCGTCGATGCTTTGCTCGTTCGATTGGCTATTATCCAGTCATCTCTTCTACTTATGGTTGCTTTTACCGCGTGTGTTCAGCGCGTGTATTTTGGGTGGGTACATAACCGAGTGCGTTTGTTGCGTATCTTTTGCGGCCTCCGTGTCACTAGCTAGTGTACGTAGCGTGAGAAGGCGTAACCTCTTGTCACTCCCCTACCCTTCAATCTCACGTTGCACATTGTCCTAAACAAATATATCCCCTTTTCATTCTCCCCGTTCTCCCGATTGATTTGTTGTGTTGCCATGGCGATTGTCTTAGCTGGTTGCTCTCATGGTCATTGTTTGTTTTGTGTCTCGTCGCGTTGCACTGTCTTATTCTTCGAAGTATATATATATAACAGAAATTTTAAAGTACGCTTAGTGGGCCCAATGAAGGGCTGGAGAGTTTTTAGAGCCTCCCTCGACCTAAGTCGCACCCCAAGCGCCCGAGCCGGCTAATGAGGCGGCAGCTAGTCCACCCCCCACTAGGCGATGTCGCCGGACGCCAGGATTTTGGCCAGATGGCCGATAACTAGGTGGTCCCCCATCGTTGTGTGGTCGATGGTTTTGTGTGCGTGCTCACCAAATGGCATCTCAGGGCTCTTTCATCTGATTTGTGGGAGTTTCACCCCAATGCCTCCTACAAATGGGGAGCATGCGACGCGGTTCCTCGGACACCGAAGGCGATCTTTTCACCAAGTGCCGGTATCCGGAGAAATGTGCGTGTGCGTGTGGATGTGATATGGCTCCCCGTCAACAGCGGTAGCCTCCTCCACGGTGTGGTCGTGGTACTGTGTGTGTGTTCGAGCCTAGCCCCCCTCCCGGGGGAGATTGAGCCGGAGGCTGCTCGAAAGTGTGGAGATCCAAGAACGGGAGGTCCGGTGGGGGAAGGCGACACGATCTAAACACCAACCATCCCCCGGTGTTCCTCCCGTCAAATCTCCTCGTGGTTTTGCCACGTTGTATTTCCTCAATGCGGGGGTCTCCGGTGGGGGCGAGGTCACGAAGCTCATCCCCCGTCCGGTGTTCCTCCCGTCATTGACACCTGATCCCCCTCACTTTGGCCTCCGCGGAAGGAGGTCGGAGGGGGGTTGTTGCCCATGTATGTTAGGGTTTGTAGTTGGCCACGGTCGATGCCGTGGTGGCGACGTGTTGGCGGCGATGATCTCGCTTCATGAGCGTTATCGTCGCGCCGCGTCGATAGGTTTCGGCGCTGTCCTGCAGCGTTTAAATTATAAATTGGGCGGCGTGAGGATCTGACGAGGCGTCTAGCCCCTCGCCGTCCTTCGTCCTGGTGGTGCATGGTGCATGCACCACGAAGTGGGCTTCGTTGGTCCTTGACTAAAAGAGGTCGAAGGCGAGCCCGTCGACTTGGCCCGAGGGCGTCGACTGTTTGAGAGAGTCCCCTGCCGCACCGACCTGCCAGATGGCACGTCGGTCCTGCGAGGGGCTCGGGGTGGTGGGGAGGTTGGTGGCTGTCGATGGTGCACGTGATGCGTGTCGATGGCCGATCTCGGCTCGTCGCGGGCGGATAAATTCCGTTCTTGCGGTAATCCTGATCGCACCGGCGCGGCGAGGGGTGGTGGGGTGACTTCGCTGCCATGGGGGGTTGCCATCACCGCGGATAGGGCCGGGCGGGCGCCATGGTGGTGCAGGGGGCCTCTTACGTATTTACCTACGTAAGGCGAAGTCGGCTATCAACTCCATTTCAACGTACAAGTATCTGCGAACCGTGGATGGGCCGGTACATCGACCACATTGCTCCATTTCCCAATGCTCGGGCGTCTACTCATGGCATTGTGCCGGACATCCACGCATACAACTACCCTGCGGGACGGCGCTGTGTCAATGACAGCGGTGCTACGTTGTCGGGCGACGCCATCTTCGAGGTCAAGACCTACACGGCCTGTCCCACGTGGTACAACCACAACAATTCCAGGACACGGCCGGCGGACCGACGGGCGACGAGGGTATTGAGCGACTACAAGCGGCGTTTGA
>JALLAP010001262.1:0-12777 GCA_036939355.1 Thalassiosira profunda | reverse complement strand
CGCAGAAGCGGTCCAGCTGCGAGAAGGTCGGCGACAAGGTCGATTCCACAATCACCGGCTTCTTCTTTCGGCTTGGCAACTTTTGCTCCTTCCGCCCCAAGACCACCATTTCTATTGCGCTGGTCATTGCAATTCTCTGTGCGATGGGGATGGCGCGGCTGAGCACCGAGAACCGCCCCGAGAAGCTGTGGGTGCCCCAAAATACGCAGGCCGAGGCCGAACAGGACCAGTTCCTCTCGTACTTCCCGCCCTCGAGCCGCTTCGAAAACGTGATCGTGACCGCCAGGGAATCGGGTGGCAACGTGTTGGCCAAAAGCCATTTGGTCGAGGCGATGCAAATGCACGAGTCGATCGAGAACGGAGAATCCGTGTACGAGGGGACGTCCTACACGTTCACCGACCTCTGCACCCCGGCGGGAGGATCGTGCGCCGAGCCCTCGGCCAACAATCCGATTTGCAACTGTCTGGTCATCTCTGTGCTGAAGCAGTGGAACTATGACCTGGCTACGTTGGAGGCGGACACCGACGTCTTGGCCACGTTGAACGAGTACGGAACGAAGGAGGATTTGGAGGGCGTCCTGGGAGGAGCCGTGTTTGATGACGCTGGCAAGCTGTTGACGGCCGAGGCAATCTCCGTCTCGTACTTTTTGGAGGACCGTTCGGAGGTGGAGAACGGCAGCACGGTCGATCCCATCAACGAGGCGTGGGAGGAGAACGTCTTTCTCAGGACAGTGAAAAATGGCGCGCAATTTCCGCTGCTCCTCCTGACCTACCTTTCCTCGCGCAGCTTTTCGGACGAGTTTGGCGGAGAAATCTCTGGCGACTTGCTGTTCGTTCAAGTGTCGTATGTGGTGGCCTTCATCTTCCTGGGGGCGACCCTGGGTAGCAAAGTTTGCGGCCGAGGCAGTCGTTGGGCCATGTCCCTCTCTGCGCTGGTGCTCATTGCTATGGCAACTGTGGCAGGGTTCGGGGTGGCATCTTTGGCTGGACTGCTCTACGGCCCCGTCCACTCGGTCCTTCCGTTTGTCCTCCTGGGCATTGGCGTTGACGACGCTTTCGTGATTGCCAACGCGTTTGACCGCGAGAGAGAGGGCGTCCCCAGGGAATCGGAGGACGATCCCAGCCTGGTCAAACGCGGAGCCAGAAGCCTGGCGCGGGCAGGCGCCTCGATCACAGTCACCTCCATGACCGACTTGGTTGCCTTTGCCATCTCGTCAACGTCAGCCTTGCCTGCCCTGGCGAGTTTCTGCGCCTTTGCGTCGATCAACATTTTCTTCCTGTGGGCGCTTGCAGCGACCTTCTTCACGAGCACGATGGTGATTGACGAGAAGCGCCAGAGGGCCAACCGTCGCGACATCATCTGCTGCTCGACTCGCAAGACCAACCCCGACGAGGAGGACACTGGAGCCAAGGAAGGACTTATCCCCACCTACTTCCGCAAGTATCACGCTCCCAAAATCCTCTCCACTCCGGGAAAGGTGGCCACCATCATATTCTTCTCGGCCTTGTTTGGTTTCGGTCTCTATGGTCTCATCAACCTGCCCGTAGAGGACTCAGCGCGGAACTTCATCCCGCAGGATTCCTACATTAACGAGTACGCAGCCGCTGCGGACGAATACTTCCCGGGCGCCGGTGCCTCCTTGTACGTCACGTTCGAAACGGGACAGAAGATTTACGAGGAGCGCGAGAGCTTGGCGACCCTGGACACTCGCTTGACGGGCCTCAGCGAAGAGCCGCCCTACATTGCCGAGCCGAACAGCGATTCGACCTACCAGAACGTGATGGCCGGAATGAAGGAGTTCTTGGCTGCAGATGGCACGGCGGGAGTGATTGAGTTGGGCGACGATGGTTGGCCCACGACCTACGAAGACTTTGTCACGGCGCTCAAAGCGTATTCCAGCATTGGCCCTGGCGCCAAGTACAGGGGCGATGTGGCCTACAGCGACGCTGGCGAGCTCGAAGCGTACAGGGTCAAACTCGAGTATGTCCGTCTCACGAAAGAGTTCCGCGGAGAGACCATCGACGACGCATCGCGTCAGATTGATGCTGTAAGTGGAACCTGTCTTGTAGTCCTCAACGGAACATGAATTCATCTCACCCACACACCACACTTTCATTCAGATGGATGCCACGCGCGAATTGGTCGAGAGCTGGGACGATTTGCAGCCGGCCTTTCCCTATTCGGAGGTGTTCATCGCTGCAGAGTCCTTCAAGATCATCGGCAACGAGTTGTACCGCAACGTTGGTCTAGCGATTCTCTGCGTGGGTCTCATCGTCCTCCTCACTATTGGAAATCTTGTGGTGCGTACCAACCATCCTGCTAAGTCCAAATGCTGCACTTCACATTCATTTGGCCTTACGTTTTCATCGCTCTCTCGCAGACCACCATTCTCATCACTGCCAATGTCACGTTCTGCGTCGTGGAGATCCTCGGCTTCATGTACGCAATCGGCATTGTCATTGACTCAGTCTCGGTGATAAATATTGTGTTGGCCGTTGGTCTTTCCATCGATTACAGCGCGCACATTGGGCACTGCTTCATGGTGAAGGGCGGAGAATCCAAAAATGCTCGCGCCACCGAGGCGCTGGCTGACATTGGCTCGTCGGTGTTGAATGGAGCTCTCTCCACATTCCTGGCCGTTGCCGTGCTGCTCTTCTCCAAAAGTTACGTCTTCAAGACGCTGTCGACTCAGTTCGCCCTGACGGTTGGCCTCGGAGTGGTTCATGGCTTGGTCCTCCTGCCGGTCCTGTTGTCCATCTTCGGACCAAAGCCCTTTGCTTCCGCCGAGCCCCCGCACGAGGAGAAAAGTATCGAAATGGCAAAAGCGCCGGAGGCAACGGCTAACGAAACAGCCCACGCGGGAAGTGCCGATAGTGATAGCATTTCGGACAATCCGACCGATCTGGCTCTGGAAGAGACTGAACAGCCAGTGGTTGAGGAATAGACACGAGGCGAAACCAGGGCGTGCACTGCACAGTAGATGTTGTACACAGAATGAGACATTTTACACAGGATTCTTCGCTTGAACATCGCATCGAACGATCTCCCTTCTAATTTCTCATGAAAAGTCTCTGTCCGGAAAGAGGCTGGGCGCCAACAGCGTCCAAAGGTAGAGGCAGAGTGCCACCCACTGCGAAACAATCAGCATCCACATGCTAACCTCTCCAGATGTTGGGTTTGCAATGTCTCCTCTTTTCTCAATGGCTCCCCATCCTGTGAGCGCCATTGCATACCAACAAGTCACAAGGCACAGCACGGCGTTCAACTTCCAGGAACTTCCAAACGATTTGGACGCAGTGGCCTCTTGCGTTGCCGTTTCAGGAGGTGACGTGTCCGCTGCCCCGTACGAATTATTCATCACTACACCCCCAGTCTTTGCTTTCNGCCGTTTCAGGAGGTGACGTGTCCGCTGCCCCGTACGAATTATTCATCACTACACCCCCAGTCTTTGCTTTCTCCTCGTCCTCTTCTTCCTGTTCATCTGCTGCCTCTTCTGCCTCTTCCGATCCTCCCAAGCGCTTCTCCGTGGTGTAAGACCAGCCCACCCAACTCAACGTAATGAAAGCGATGAGCAATCCAATCACGATGGACCACGTATCCGTCTCTCCAAGCTTGGGGTTGCAGACATCATAAGGATTTTTCGATACCGCGGCCCCACAAAGATAGGTTGCATAGAGCGTCATGCACGCGCTCGTCAGCAAAGATCCAGTCTCAGATTTCGTCAATTGCACAACAGTGCATATGAGAGAGAGGATCAACGTGATCGAGATGAAGGCATTGTTGCTCGAACAGCCTCCAAAATAGACGTACATCACGACGATGCCCGCAAGCGACGCCGCATAGAGAATGCCACAGGAGACCAGGATAGCAGCCAGCCACTTCTTTCCTTTTCCCGGACCTTCGGCTAACTCGGCCCGATCGCTTCGGTCCAACCACGCCTCGTTCCAATTGTAGGCAATGTCAACCAAGATGACTTGCTGCAACAGCACGAAGAAGACGCTCCCCACTCGGGCCACCCACAGGAAAATGGGCACGAAGAGCGGATCGTTCGGGATGAAAACAGTCCCGGCGCTGAGAAACAGAAACAGAACGTACTTGGCGGGCCACGCCTCTCTGTTTGCTGTCGGTCTGCACTTGGCAGCTGCAGAAGAAGTGGATGAGGGGATGCAGTGAATACTGATCATACTCCGATATTGCACTCCCCGATACTCACCAATGCCAAAGATGACGAAGAACGCAAACGCTGCCGACGCCGCACGGTACACGCCTGCATTTCCCGCGCACACCTTTAGCAGATCCTCGCTCAGATCATCTCCGCAACCGCTTGTCCAGGCATCAACTAAATACTCCCACTGAAACTTATCGTAGTTGGGCGCCAGCGCGTACTGAAACACAAGGGCCACGACGACGGAGAACGCGAGGAGGAGGACCGAGCGCTTGCGCCCGGAGGTAGCGCTCGGGGGCACCGTGCTGTGGATGGAGTCAGCCGTGCAGTTCTTGTTGAGTTCGCGCAGAAGCAAGTCAACTGCTGATATGCATATTATTTGCAACTTACGAGGGCTTGTCGTTGCCGCACCAGCTCGAGCAGAGGCTGGCAGATGCTGTGCAAAAGCACCACGCTACGCCCGTGACGGCGGCACTGATGAGGGCGGATGCCATGGCTTGTTCGGATGATGTTAGATGATGTTTTGTGGTGCTGGGCGGGGGCAAGGGAGCACGACAAGAAGTGAAGATGAAGAGCTGTGAGCTCAGGTGAGCTGTGATGTGAAGAGCAAAGGGCCGATTTCGTGCTTAGGGGGCACTCCCAACGTGGGCCCGATCTACGATACTTACTAACAAAGTCACTAGCTTTGGATCTGCCGCCAGCGGGGCTTTGTTCGGGGAATCTAGTTAGCCCCCCAAGGGCAAAGGGCAAAGGGCAAAGCAAGTGAAGGCGAACCGCCACCCACGAGCACAGATAGAGTCGACGCGGTGCAGGGCCAGCCACAACAATGGTGCCCACCATCCCGCACGGGACGCCCCTGGATGCGCCTTCCGGCCATGACACCATCAGCGTCGCGAGCTTCAACCTATTGGCGCCCCTCTACATCCGCCCGATCGACCAGCGGACGAACAAAGTCCAGCCCTTCGCCGCCTTCGAATGGATATCCGAGGAGGACACGGACCGCCTCCTCGGCAATGAGTGCCGGCTGCCGCGGCTGTTACAGAGCATGCAGGCCTGTCGGGGCGATTTTATATGCGTGCAGGAGCTGCAACTTGAGAGGGGGGCGTGCGCAAATGCAGGTGGCAGCATCGAGGACACGTCGTCGCCAGAGTTTGTGATTCCACAGTGGATCACCCCCTTGATTGGCAGCTCCGGAGATGGCAGCCGCCCAACCTATGGTATCATTCTGCCCTCGCAGACCGAGTTGGAGAAGATTGCCGAGAGGAATCGCCGCGTGCTGCTCGCAGATGCTGCAATAACCAACGCAATCTTCTACCGATCCGACAAGTGGAGTCCAATGTGCAATGGGGGTGGGAAGCGGGGCGTCAATACCAAAAACACCACGACTAGCGTCACGCACGCCTTTGTCCCTGCAGATGACACGTCAGTTGGTGACACCGATGTCGATCCGATCGTGATAACGTCGATACATCTTGATGCATGCTCGGAAGAGAAGCGGGTGCAGCAATTGCAGCGGTGCCTAGAGCAATCCGTCTCGTTTGCATGCTACCCTCCACCTTCTATTATCGCGGGAGACTACAACGCTGAGTTGCTCGATGGATCATGCCTGCACTCGTTTTTGGCGGAAGGGGACTACGACGTGAACAATATCCCACAATCTACATCAACGCCTCTTTCCGGCCTTGAGGAGGCCACTCAGTCCAGCAACAGAGCGAAGGAATGCGCGGCATCGCTGCGATTGCAAAATGGTGTCCTCCCATCGAAAGAGCAATTGCAAAGCTGGGACAATTTGCATGACAATGTGAGGACATTCGTGCAAGACCATTTGGCGGCACTGAAGCGAATCGACACGGGGTGCACGAGAGTAGCGTATGACCACGACGAAGATCCGGCAACTGTCTCTGATAAAAGTGCAAGGGCGATGGCCGAATGGAAGCTGGATCACGTTCTTTACACTCCTACAACGCTCGCGCCCTTACAGAGATGGTCGACTCTAGAAGATGACGAGCACTCCAGAAAAGTTGGACTGCCGAACGACAAAATACCCACCGATCATCTGCCAATTGCAGCCACATTTCAGAAGCACCGCCACCCGAAACTCAGTGAGGAGGCCAATGATAAATTGGCGAAGACGCTGAGCGAGATAAACAGAAGGCAAAAGCTGGCATTGGATGCCAAGCGACTTGCCGACGAGACGAAGAGAGTGGAGTTGGAGAATGAGCACCGAGAAAAGATCAAAGACGAAAGCGCAGAGGCTGAAACACAGGACGGCAGCGCAGTTGCCGAGCCACAGCCGAAGAAGAAGCCAAAACAGAAGAAGAGGCCTCCTCCGCCAGAAGTGATCCAACACATACGAAGCAGCCGTGCAGCGTTGAAAGAACTGAAGGCTGAACAGCGATCGGAACGGCAAGCATTTGTCGGCGAGAGGACTATTTTGGAGAGAATGGTGTTGCAACGCATCATGGGAACGACTTGCACTCAGTGGGTGGAGAAATCATAATGTCAGGACACAACGCAGCTCATTCGTTTAAACCCCTTTACCTCGCACCAAAGCCCATCCCTCCTCCGCGCCCGCCACCCTTCTTTCCCTTCTTCTTCGCCGCCCTCCTCGCATTTCGGTTGCCTCCTCCTCCTGCCAAGGCTGGGGCCAGCTCGGCCTCGCCAGCAGCCTCGGGGCCACCACCGAAACCGGCCTGCTTTGACATCCGGCTGATCATCGTTCTCATTTTCTGGAACTCCGACATGAACGTCAGGCCATCCTCGAACGCGAGCCCGGACCCCTTGGTGATCCTTGTCAGTCGCGATCTTGCCGATCGGTCCGTCAGCAGCAGCTCGGGATTGGCCCTCTCCTTCTTCGTCATGCTGCAAATCATCGCCTCGCTCCGCTTGATGCGCTTTTCCACCTGCGCGATCTGCGAATTGTCGATCATGTTGCCCATGCCCGGCAGCATCTTGGCCACTCCCGCCATGCTCCCCATGCTGGCCACCATTTTTGACTGCTGCATGAAGTCGTCGAAGTCGAACTCGGCCTTGGCCATCTTTTCCTGCATTTTGGCTGCATCGGCGTCTGACACTTCCATGGAAGCCTTCTCCACTAGCGAGACGACATCTCCCATCCCGAGAATGCGCGATGCCATTCGATCCGGGAAGAAGGGCTCGAGATCCGCAGTCTTCTCGCCCACGCCCACAAACTTGATGGGCTTGCCAGACACGCCGCGGATGGACACGGCCGCACCTCCGCGAGAGTCGCCATCCAATTTGGTGAGAAGGGCCCCAGTAATGCCCACGGCCGAGTCAAAGGATGCAGTCAGAGACGCGGCCGCCTGTCCAGTCATGGCGTCCACCACGAGCAACGTCTCGTCCGGCTCGACCGTCTTCTTCACCCTTCGCAGCTCCTCCATCAACTCCTCGTCCACCACCTGCCGCCCCGCCGTATCCACGACGACGGTATCGAACCCCTCGGCCTTCGCCTTTGCCACCGCCTCTTTCGCAATGTCCGCCGGGTCTGCATCGCTCCCCATCGAGAACACCTCCACGTCGATCGACTTGCCCAGAATCTCCAACTGCTCGATGGCCGCGGGACGGTACACATCTGCCGCGGCCAGCAACACCTTGCGGTTGCGCTTGGGCATCCGGCTCGCCAGCGTCTGCGACCGTTCCTCCTCCGACATACCCTCAATGGCATCAGAATCCACCTCGCGCTCCTTGAGATACAGCGCCAGCTTCCCCGCCGCAGTCGTCTTTCCCGCTCCCTGCAGCCCCGCCAGGAGAATCACCGTCGGATCGCTGCCTTCGTTGTACGCCAACGTTGCGGTGGGCGACTGGAGCGAGGGCGCACCGCCCATCATCCCATTTGACGCCGCGGCATCTCCGCCCATCATGTCCAGCAGCTCGTCGTACATGGCCTTGACGAACTGCTGCTCGGCAGTCACGCCCTTGGTCACTTCCTGTCCGAGGGATCGGCGCTTCACCCCGTCGANTCTGAGTGCATGATTGAAGCATCATCATTTGTGTCTGCTTCGTTTGCATGCCAAGCAAACTGCCTTCTCTCCCTGGGACAACCTGCAAAACCTCTGCACCTTGTTGGCGTCAGTTAGGAACAACGGCAGCTGGTATCATCCGCGCTTATTGAGTGCACTGTAAGAGCAGCGCTGCCATCTCTGCAATGACTTCTCATGGTTGTTGCATCACCGCTTTTTGTAGCCGTACCCGTAGATATTGCCAATAATGCTATTGATCGGGAGAATCTCCGTAAACGTCGACCGATCGCTGTCCTTGTGGACCGCCGTCTTGGCAATGACCTGCTGCGAGCCCGGGATGGGAATGGCCATGATCCCGTACGTCCGCTGCACGTACCTCCAGCAACTCCACGTTCGCGTGTTCCCGTTCCAGTTGAGCGTCAGCGGCAGCCCCGTCTCCTTCGACGGCCCCGGACGGGCGTACGCCGGCATGCGGGAGAAGGATCCCCCGACGATGGTCACGTCGGCTTTGAGGAAGTGCTTCCAATCGCGCATGTTCAGATCGATGTCGCCCGATCCGAACGGGGCGAGGTGGAATTTGTCGACCAACGTGCCGTACCGCTTCCAATCCGTCGCCCCGTACGATTCCGAGAACATGTGCACCTCTATCTTCGTGTCGTTGCCGAGGTTTCGGCGTATGTGCCACATCGATACCTCGATGAGCCCGATGAGCTGGTTGTCGCTGATCCACGCGTCGTTTCTCTTCCCGGGCAATATGTCCCCTCTTCGCGCGTGTACCGCAATTTTGACGGAATCCTTGCTGAGCCACAATTCCTTCTCCAGTTCCGGCCGCAGCGTGGCCCCGAGGATCCGTTCCCGCCACTCCTTCTTGAATCCATCGTCGAGCATGGTCCGGTTAGGGTTTCCGCTCTCGTGGTTTTGAATGCTGCCCCACAAGCTGCACCAAAGAGATGAGGGGCGATGAACATATTGTTTGCAAAAAGGCGCACATATCACGTCTTCATTTCACTCACGTGTTCCGGTTGATGTTGACGTAGTACACCCCCGGCCCCCCGGCCTTCACGCTGTTCTCGTCGTAATACTCCTTCCTCGGCCCCTCGAGCAATCCCAACGGATCGTACGCGCCGAAGCAAATCGGCATGCTCAGCTTCACCGTCATGTGATCGTTCGGCGAGCAAAAGTTCCACCCGTAGAACCGCGCGACGATCCAAGCCGACAAAGGGAGCTGGATGCGGCTCCCCATGCGGTCGGCCCGCGGGTTGTGGAAGGTGAGGGTGACGTTCGATGGCAATTTGACCAGGGGTTGCGCAATGAACACGGGCGATTCGTCGATGGTGGTTGTGGTGACATTTTTGGGAGCCACTGCCTCTCCTTGCGGGTAATAATATTTGGTAATGTGCGTCGAGGCGAGGAAGCACGCCAGGATGATGCAGTAGGTCACGAGCCCCCGAAGGAAGCCGCCGCCCAGCCACATCGACTAGAGGTGCACTAGATGTGCAGGGTGCAGGTAGGTGCAGGTGCAGGGTCTCTCTCTAGAGCTGCAATTGCAATTTATGCAGTCCAAAACGCGCGGCAGTCCCCACTGCGCGCGGATCGCAACCTACACGACGCCCGCCGCTGCTCCCTTTTGGGGTGGAGGGTCGTCGGTCGGGTTGGGCGGCCAGGAGGCGGCGAGGGCGCGGAGGGGGAAATGAAGTGGATGGCGGGCGTTGGGCGAACTGTCCGGTGGTCTCATTTATCGGACAATTAGGGGACATAAAACGGACAGTTGAAGTTGGCAGATTGGCAGCTGTCGCACCGGCGAAGTCCGAACAAAGTCCAAGTCGGTCGGGTGAAAGTTGAAAGTGGGCAGCAACAAACCGGTTCTGACTATTTTAGACAACTTCATGCGACACAGATCCAAAACGGTATCCAATAGTCCGATAATCGCCGATAGTTTTCCGATAGGTCCGATAGTTTTCCGGTAATCACCGATAGTTTTCCGACAGTTTCCGATAGTTTTCCGATAGTTCGCTAGCTTGAAGCTAGAGAAAAATCCGATAGTTTTCCGATAGTCCGATAGTTTTCCGACAGTTTCCGATAGTTTCCGATAGTTTCCGATAATAGTCCGACAGTTTCCGATATCATCCGACATTTCCGATACCGATCAAATTGCGAAGCATTCTAAAATAGATAAACCGGTTTGTTGCTGAGAGTATTGATGCGAGGGATAGAGAGGGCGATCTCCCAATCCACTGCGCGGTAGACGAACCTGATGGACAGCACGACATTGTCAGGTATTTACTCTCGAAGGACCCTGACAGTGCTTCGAAGGCCGGATATAACGGGTGCCTGCCGTTGTATTTGGCGTGTGGGGGGGATTACCTCGAGTCAGTGCGTCTCCTCTTTGATGCCTATCCGGAGGCCATCAATGCCCAAGACTCTGGGGGAAACACGCCACTTGACAATGCAAGAGGGCCGGAAGTGCGTGGATTCTTGGAAGCACAGCTCGTCTACGCCGGCCTGGCCGAGGATACTACGGCAATGACTACACCGGATGAAAATGGGTGGCTCCCGCTCCATCACGCTCTTCAACACAATGCTACTTTGGGCGCTATCAAACTGCTGATCGCAGGGAATCATGATGCCCTGCAAGTATCTGACAACCAATCAGTTTCCCCGTTGCACATTGCCTGCGAGTTCAGCACAGTTGGCGTAGTGAAGCACCTTCTCGGGCTTTCGGACAACCATTTGCACACGCTCGATTTGCAGGGGAATTCCCCTCTTCACTACGCGTGCCGCGGAGGAAATCTCTGCGTGGTGAAATGCTTGTTGGAGAGAGGCGCCCCGTTGGTGTCGGAGCCGAACAGCTACGGCAAGCTTCCCATTCATTTGTTGTGGGAGTCTGATTGGGTAGATTGCACAGCGAGGAATATGTGGAGGCCAATTGGCTCTTGCTTCTCGCCCATCCGGAGACTGTGATGAATTGATCGAAGAAAGCAACGATGTGCCAGGCTTATGTTTGCTTGGATGATTGCGGTTGACCATTCCATGTTAGAGGATACGCTATTACGTAAAAATGTCCTTCCTCATTGGCCGTTTTCACCTCGTCCTCCACCAGAAGAACTTCCGCATCTGAGAAGAAGAAGGGCGGATCCAAAGAAATGCAAACGCAGGAAGGCAGTTGCTTCCTCTACGGAGCCCTCTCAAATCTCCCTTGTGTCTCCTCGCCAAAATTCCAGCCGAGAACTTTCCCAACTCATCAAAGCCATGCTTGCCTTTTGCACTCAAATGGCCTATTCCATCTTGCAAACCGTCGTTCCACATCCTGCTTCTTGTAGCAATTTTCGTTCTTCATTGCCGACAGAATCGCCGCGCTTCATCGTGCACTTCGAAACAGTGCCTCCCTGGGCGCCATCAAGCTGCTGATTGCGGTCAATCCCTCTGCCCTGCAAGTGCCCGACAACCAATCTGGAGCCCGCTTCGCTCTCCCGGCACCTTCTTCGTCTCCGCATCGATGACGTTCCTCTTGGATCGGTTCCGCGCCACGCCCAACCCCCGATCGCCGGAGAACCGCTCCCACGTCCTGTCGGTCCGGGCGCCGCGGACGACGCCCGTGCGTAGGCGTCAGATCACTCAAGGTGCACGGCGTCGAAATCTTCCGCGGCCGGGGCAGAATCGGCAGTGAACTGAGTTGCAGCCGAGGCGTGGCAGCGGCTAGCAGCGCCCTCCGGCTTCGGCACCTGCTATCTCTTCGTGGCGTATCTCGCCGTGCATCTCGCGGTACACCTCGCCCTGATGTGCGCTGACAGTGCGCGAGGCATCAGTATCTAACGACCGACACCAAGGAGCAACCAACGACCGCGCCGAGGCCGGAAAGCCGGCGACGATGACGTCCCACAGTGCGAGCGCCGCGGGGGCGCAGGTGGAGCGTCGCGGCATCATCACAAAGTAGCTGTGGGGGATTGCAGCGAGGGAGCCCTGCCCATCATCCCGTTTGATGCCGCACCACATGTCGAGCAGCTCATCGTACATGGCCTTGACGAATTGCTGCTGGTCACTTCCTGTCCGAGGGACCGGCGCCTACCCCGTCAATGAGGGCGGTGGACATATTGAGGTTCATGTCGGCGCCGAGGAGGGCCCGGCGGACCGATTTGAGTGCGGGTTGGTTGAGTTCTCGGCAGCTGCAAGGCAATTGTCATGTTAAGATCAGGAAGTTGCAGTGACGCACGTTCAAGCTCATTTGCAATTAATGTGCACATCACATGCGAAACTACTCACCGCTGCTTCCCCCCAAGTTCTGGGCCACCTCCGTCAGCGCCGAAGAGAGCTGTGTTCGTGTCCCAGCCTCGACCATGAGGCCTGCGCCACCCGGTGGGAAGTTCCGCCGTTCCCGTTCCGTGCCTCGCAGCCCCTTCGCTGGCACCGACCGTTGATCGAAGACACTGAGCGGGCGGCGGCTGCGCCAGCCGGCTCGCAGTTGTGGCTGAGACATCTCCCAAGCCGCAGGGGCCGCTGGCGGAGCCTTCCCCGGCTGTGGCGAGTGAGAGGTAGGGAGGTTGACTCTGCGTACGCAAAATTATTTTTGCGTACGCAGAATTATTTTTGCGTACGCAGAATTATTTTTGCGTACGCAGAATTATTTTTGCGTA
>JALLAP010001260.1:0-12908 GCA_036939355.1 Thalassiosira profunda | reverse complement strand
AGCATCCGTCCCCCCGACGCCGCCTTCTTCGCCCGCATGATCAGCGGCACCAGCACGATGACCAGGATCCCCACCACGAGCGTCACCAAAATCGCCGTCATCTTGATGTTCTTGCACCGCATCTGCTTGCGCAAATCCTTGCTCTTCTTCTGGAAGACGTTCGCCTGCTCGTTGAGCTGGTTCGACCGCTCCGCGAGGCTCTCCGCCTGTTCCGTGTTCTTGAGCATCGACGCGATGTTGTCCTGCATTTGGACCTTGACCTCGTCGATCTTGGTGTTGAGGGCCGAGGCCTTGTCGACCTTGGAGGAATCGTCGTACTTGGCGCAGTGCTCCTTGAGGAGGCTTTTGGACTTTTTCGAGAGGGCGTTGGTGGTGGCCGACTTGGCCTGGAGGGCGAATTGTTCGGAGTACGACGGGTAGAGCTCCGCGAGCATCTGGACGGCCGTGCGGGAGGGGTATTTCAGGCCGGTGATGACGGCGAGGCCTGCGTTAGGGAGGTTCCGTTNTCTGGACGGCCGTGCGGGAGGGGTATTTCAGGCCGGTGATGACGGCGAGGCCTGCGTTAGGGAGGTTCCGTTAAGATCCAACACGTGATACGAGCAAAAGGGTGCAGGTGAGTACAGAGTTTGCAAATCATTTCCCTGATCCCCTGGAAACCGTTGTATTGTAGACTCCCGCGATTGTCCCACTCCTTCCGCCCAACAACCAACCAACAACATCCATTCATTCAACTCACACAGCCCCTCCGAATCGGCCCCGTACACCACCTGGTGCATATCGCTCTGCACCACCTTGAATCCCCCGATGGTACCCTCCTCGCTCACCCCACCCGGCGGATCGCCCCCCACCACCATCGCCACGGCCTCGGCGTAATTCTTCTCCTTGTCCCCGTACAATCCCCCGCTCGATCCGGCGTGGGCCTCGTACTCGTGCGCGTGGTCATATTTCGCGAGGAGGGTGACGGACGACGAGAGGTTGGAGAGGGCGATGCCGTCGCCGGCGGCGTCGTCGCCCCCTCCCGAGGGGGCGGAGCCGTCGAGGCGGTAGACGAGGGCGCAGCGGAGCTTGTTGTCGCTCATGGTTGAGGCGGTGCTGGTCTGAATTATGGCCTGGGGCTGGTCAGCAACGTTAGTTGTGGGGCCGAGCGCGGAGAGAGGCAGAGCGAGGCAGAGGCGGGCGCGGGCGATCTATCGCCCTTTTTTCTCAAAAATTTCAAGGTTCCCTCCTAATTTGGTACTGATTCCTTTGTATGTAGGTATACAGTACTACTTACTTTAGTGAGGTACCTCAACTCTGTGACCTCTCCCAACCGGCACCCCGGTCGTACTGATCTACCTGCGCCCTCCCGAGAGGTTTTGTCTGCTCACGAAGCAAAGCAGGGCCGATCAGGATAGCATGTGCCGCCTCCATCGGCACCAACAGCCAGTGCCCATGCTCTCCTCTCCACTCTCGACCGCATCGGTGTCCCTGAAACCATCATTGCAGCTAGCGGTTCGGACGACGCGGCGACGGCTTCATTTCTCTGTTGATCCGGCCCCCTATCGGACGGTACACCCCCCATTGCAAGTACCTACTCTCGACAAGCGACGATGCCGCCCTCGTCGACGACGCCCCTGCGGTCCCTCCTCCTCCTCTCGGCCGCAGCCACGGTGAGTTGTTTGCTGTTTGGTGCGGCCCCATGCAATTGCCACGTTCGCACGACGGGGCGCGCAGTATGCACGCGATGATTGATGCTCGGCCACACCGTCTCTCACGCATTTGTTTGCAAATGGAACAACATTGATCGTCGTCTTTCCACGCCAGGCCGCGGCCCAGTGCGCCGACCCCACCGGGTGGCCGGGCGGCGACCCCGTCCACTTACTGGGGGAGGGCGAGCTCCTCGATCAAGACTCCAACTCGTACGACGTCGCCACGGCGCAGTCGGGCGCGGACCTGATCGCGGGCCCCCATACGAACGACGAGCCGGGCTGCTACGATTACTGCACCGACGCCGCCCTGGGGCCACTCGCCCTTTACTCTGATTTGGTCGGCGTCGGCTTCGAGGAGGACGCCGGCGACGCCACGAACAATCTGTGCACGTGCTACCGTCAGGTCAACACGGGCGCTCCGGTGGAAACGCACGGCGATTGGAATACCGGCGTGCCGAGTTTGGGGTGCGCGTACTGCATCGGGTGCTTGACAACCGCGCCGTCCGAGCAGCCGAGTCCGCAGCCGAGCGAGGCGCCCAGCCCGATGCCGTCGGGCACGCCGTCGGCGCAGCCGAGTTCGTCTCCGTCGGAGGCCCCAAGCGGCCAGCCTTCAAGCCAGCCGAGTGAGATGCCGAGTTCGTCGCCCTCGGAGGCACCGTCGGGCCAACCTTCGAGTTCGCCGTCTGAAATGCCCTCGAGCGTGCCTTCCGAAGCGCCGAGCGGCGTGCCCTCCAGCTCGCCGTCCGAGGCGCCCTCAAGTGTGCCCTCGAAACAGCCGTCGAGCCAACCGTCGAGCTCGCCATCCGAGGCACCCTCGTCGGTGCCCTCGAAACAGCCGAGCAGTCAGCCATCGAGCCAGCCGTCGGAGTTGCCGAGCTGCACTCCCTCCATGGCGTAAGTCCAAGTACCTGCTGCAACACACATCGTTCGTGTCCTTTTAGTGCATCCGATACTGACATTACCTCTCTCCGCAATCTCAAAACGCAGGCCGACAGATCCGGAAACGATGCATCTCTACTACCCCGACTGGAGCCCGGGCGGGACAGGCTGCGTCAACGATGGCAACGAGCCGGCGTATATGTCGGCATCTCCCTCGTGGTATCTCTACTCCACCCTCGACGAGTGTTGCACAACGTACTTTGGGTGGAACTACGATGGCTGCATGGGCAACGTCCGGGGCACCTGCGTCAAGGCGCTCTGGTACCCTGATTGGGAGGGAAGCAACGAGGGGTGCGTCGACGACGGCAACGAGCCGCCGTACATGCGCGATAACTACGTCTACTACAGTGAGTTTTGCCTCCTCGTCTCGTTTCGTCGCTGCACAGCTGCCTTTGCAAAAGCGCTCACGTCACGTGCCCGTTCTCTCTGCAGTGTTCGCGAACAAAGAAGACTGCTGCACGGAACACTACAACTGGAACTACGACGCGTGCGTGGGGCGGTCGACGGCCATCACGGGAATGTACTACCCGGACTTCGGCGGCAGCGAGCACATTTGCAAGAACGACGGCGCCCAACCGCAGTATATGAACGTCGCCCCGGAGGTGTGGATGCACGATACTCTGCTCGATTGCTGCACGACCAACTACAACTGGAATCTGGACGAATGTCTCGGGACCTCGCCGGGGGCGTCCCCTGTGGCGGCTCCGACTCCCGCGGCGACCAGGACCATGTGGTATCCGGATTGGCTAAGCACCGACCACGTCTGTCGCAACGATGGAAACGAACCGGCGTACATGACGCAGAACCCGTCGATCTGGATGTTCGACGCGCAGGTCGATTGCTGCAACCGCAACTACCAGTGGAACTACGATGCCTGCATCGGAACGGTGGCGGCGGCCGCGCCCGTCCCGGCACCAGTCGTCGGATCGGGCGATTGGTACATGGATTGGGGCAGGGGCTTCTGCGTTCAAGACTGCGATGGAGCGGTGCCCTGCGGAGGGCACGCCCAAGCGTGGGACAATTTGTACCCGACAAAGCAGCAATGCTGCGACGAGCGGAATTGGTGGAACGACGATTGCGAGACGAGCTAGCCTCTCTGGGGAGTAATTACAATATTAGACAAGACTCGACAAATAATAGGTACTCGAAACGGACGGGGAGGACACGAAGGCGACTACTCCGGGGGGAGGGGCAGCGTCGAGCGCCGTTTCCAGGGCCATGCTACATCAGCAGGCTTGCACCAGAAGCAGCAAAATCTGACAGCAGCAAAATCTGACGCTAAATTTTAATTTCAATTCAAGCTTTTGAAACCTTTTGAAAATTATAATGAAAACTCCTGGCCCCTCCTCAGACTCTCCTCACAGACTGGGACAGAGAAGGGCGTGCAAGCAAGTGAAGGGCGGCTGCTGTTGACGACTGCTCGGCGTTGGCGACCTGTGCGACCGCAATTCCACAAAGCGACGATCGACAATGGCGGGCACGCGCTTCCTATCGACGCTGCTGCTAGCGGCCTCCCTGTTTGCGTCATGCTCGACCCAACCTTTTGCGGATGCGGCCAGCGCCGCCCGACGACTGGTGCCGGGACGGGCGCGGCCGCCGCCATTCAAGACTGCGATGGAGCGGTGCCCTGCGGAGGGCACGCCCAAGCGTGGGACAATTTGTACCCGACAAAGCAGCAATGCTGCGACGAGCGGAATTGGTGGAACGACGATTGCGAGACGAGCTAGCCTCTCTGGGGAGTAATTACAATATTAGACAAGACTCGACAAATAATAGGTACTCGAAACGGACGGGGAGGACACGAAGGCGACTACTCCGGGGGGAGGGGCAGCGTCGAGCGCCGTTTCCAGGGCCATGCTACATCAGCAGGCTTGCACCAGAAGCAGCAAAATCTGACAGCAGCAAAATCTGACGCTAAATTTTAATTTCAATTCAAGCTTTTGAAACCTTTTGAAAATTATAATGAAAACTCCTGGCCCCTCCTCAGACTCTCCTCACAGACTGGGACAGAGAAGGGCGTGCAAGCAAGTGAAGGGCGGCTGCTGTTGACGACTGCTCGGCGTTGGCGACCTGTGCGACCGCAATTCCACAAAGCGACGATCGACAATGGCGGGCACGCGCTTCCTATCGACGCTGCTGCTAGCGGCCTCCCTGTTTGCGTCATGCTCGACCCAACCTTTTGCGGATGCGGCCAGCGCCGCGGCAGATGAGGAGGTCAAGACGATCCTGCTGCGAATGGAGTCGGACGCCCTTGCCTTTCGCGACGAAATGGAGCGCGTCTACTCTGCCCGCTGCGACACGCAGACTCTCACCGAGTGCTACGAGGCCAACTTTAACGATTGCTCGTCGGTATTTCCCGACCAGCGATGCATGAAGGAGAACGAACTCGTGATCGACGCGTGCGGCGACGGCGGGGCTTGCAATGCGCTGTGGGACAAGCGTCGCACGGCGGTCAGCATTCCGCAGGCCCTCGCCACCGGAGAGGATGGAAATCCAACGGACGCGGAGGTGATCGAGACGGCGTGCTACAGCCTGATTGCCGACCCGTTCCTTGCTGCCAAGTACGACGCCGACGAGGATTTTTGGCTCCGGTACAACGTCCAGCCGTCGTGGACGTATTTTGGCGCTCATAATGGCCTCTTCCGCAAGATCCCGGCCACCCACAGAGAGGAGTGCGGGCAATACGATCCTCGACGCCGCCCTTGGTTCGTCGCCGCCTCGAGCGGTCCGAAGGATGTTGTGTTAGCGATCGACGTCTCGGGCTCGATGAACGACTATGGAAGGATGGACCTTGCCAAGGAAGCCGCCATCACGGTCGTCGAAACGCTGACGGTCGCCGATCGCGTGGCTGTGGTGGCATTCTCGGGCACGGCCTACCAAGTGGGGTCCTCTGACAGTCTCATCCGGGCCACTGCGGAGAACAAGGCCGCTCTCATCGAGGCGATTGGCAACCTTGGAGCGGGTGGGGCGACTAACTTCTACGATGCCTTCAATACGGCCTTCAATTCGATCGACCGCGCGGTGTTCGACGAGGCCTCCAGCGGTTGCAACGTTGCAATTCTCTTCCTCACGGACGGCCAGATTACCGAAGGCGCTCCTGCCGACGCGGTCATCTCGCTGGTCAACGAGCGCACGCAGCGCCTTGCCGACGCCTTCGACCGCAAGGCCACCCTCTTCACGTTCAGCCTTGGTCAGCAAGCGGACCATTCGGTCACCAAGACCATCGCCTGCTCAACTGGCGGAATTTGGACTCCCGTCGACGAACTGACGGGAGATCTCGTATCGGCCATGAGCTCGTATTACAAGCTGTTCGCGCTTGGGCTCGGCGAGGGCGGGAACGAGGACTTTGCCGCGTGGGTCGAGCCGTACGAGTTCGCCAATCCAGCCGGCAAGATGGGTACAACTGTCTCCGCTCCAGTCTTTGATCGCTCCGTCTCGCCGCCTCTTTTCTTGGGCGTGGTGGGCATCGATCTTTACCTGGACGCTCTCGAGCGAATCCTCGGAGAACCCGCAGCGAGTTCGGCCATGCTCCAGCGGTTCGTGGCGCTGTCGACCGCGCGCTGCCCCAGCATCGAGCTGACCGAGTGCGAGCTCGACGCATTCCGCTTTCTTGGAGGTGGGACGGAGGCCACCTGCGGCATCTGCAACAACACACGCGGAAACAACACTCGCATCCAAGCCGGAGACCCAGTCTACCCGGGCATTGTGCCCGAGCAGTGCCCATTCCAATCCGATCTGCCCAGGAACTTGTGGGATAACACGGATGGTGCGTTTCAGTCTCGTGTCTCTTGATCGTTGCAATTGCTTCAGCGAAGAAACTAACACATGAAGCTTTTCTCAGTGGAGGGAAGGTCGTACGAGGAGCGCGCCTGTTGCGAAACAGGTGGCACTTCACCGTCCGACGTTTGCCTCCCCGCGACCGAACTTGGCAACGCGGTCGCCATCGTGGGCATCCTTGCCGCGTGCCTCGTGGCCGGCTGCTGCCTCCTCTGCGGCTGCTACTTCTGCTGCAAGAAGATGCGTGGCAGCGGAGGCGGGGTGTCCGATAAGGCCAACGTTCACATTCACATCGGCGGCAGCGCCAACGCGAGCGGCGCTGGAGTAGGCGCGGTTCCTGCAAACGCTCTGCCTGCGCAGCCTATGGCGAACACTCAGCCAACCATGCCTGCTTACAACGGCATGCCCGTCGTGATGGCCTCGGCCCCTCCTGCCAACCCAGTCTACGGCGTCCCAGCTACTGCAGCCGCTCCGGGCCACCCAGTCTATGGCGTTGCCGCAGCTGCGGCCGCTCCCGGCAGCCCTGTTTACGTCCCCAAGTACTAGGAGCGTGATTCCACTCAGCTCTGGCAGCTACCAGCGCCTCTCTGGCTCATTGTTGGAACGCGCCACGCGTTCAGTAGATTGCGTCCGTGCATACGAAGTAGCTACGGTGGTGGTCCCTCTTCTGGTTTTGTGTTCTAGACAGGAGGATAATCTAAGCGATCGATCCTGTCCGTGGATCGATCCTTCCATTCGGCCGGCAACAATCCTACACCCACTCCAAGCTGTTGCTCGCGCCCTTCTCCACCTCCACGCCCTCCTCCCCACCATTCCCGGCGCCCGCCCGCGCCAACAGCCGCGCCATCGTCCCCTCCAACAATCCCAGCACCTCCTTCCGATTTGCATGGCCCAGCCGTCGCGCAATGTCGGCGGCCGAGGAACCCTGGTGGTTTCTAGGCCACACTCCTTGCGGATAAGCCCTTAACAGCGCTTCCACCACCGCCGTCGCCGCCCCCGCGTAGCACGCGCAGTGCAACGGGAGGTTCGACANCCCTTAACAGCGCTTCCACCACCGCCGTCGCCGCCCCCGCGTAGCACGCGCAGTGCAACGGGAGGTTCGACAGAAAGTCCCGCATCCCCGCGCATTCCGGGTTGGCCTTCAATAGGGTCCGGACGACCCCCGGAGACGCCCCCCACGTGCACGCGGCGTGCAGCGGCAGCTGGCCCCCCGGCTCCTGCCTTCGCTCCAACGCCGGGGGATGCGCCTCCGCGAGCGCTCTGACCACGTCGACGGTCGGGCGGTGCTCGCACGCGTAATGGAGGGGGGTGACCTTGGCCGTATAGGCGCCCCGGACTTTTACTTCCATGGCCTCGCGGGCCTCGCGGGGGTGGCGGCGGGCGCGGAGGGCGGCCGCGGCCCAGTGCTTGTCGCGGGTGAGGAGGAGGGAGAGGTCGGTGGATTCGGCGAGGGGACGGGGGTCGGTCCGGGCGGCGGGAGGGGGCGCGGCCATTTGGACCTCGACGCTGAGAGAGACGAGAGAGAGGAAGAGAAAAAAGCGGTCAGTGCGACTCCAGAGCAATGACGGAGCGCAAACAGACAATCGCAAACCTCACCCCTCGTCGTCCTCGTCGCCGCTCCCCACCTCGTCCACGTCCACCGCCCCGCCCCCGCCGTTCACCCGCTGGCCTGCATTCGCCCCCTCCCCTCCATTCCCGCCCCCCGCGTCCCCCGCATCGACCAGCCGCCACGGCGCACTCCGGACATTCCTCGGCAACAGCATCGTCCCAATATCATTATGAATCCAATAGGTGGGATGCCGCCGTAAGCTCCACACCAAACTCAACTGGTGCGCCCGGCCATTTTCCCCCGCCATCCCCAGCGCCTCCTCGATGGGGGTGCGCTCCCACCGATTCCGTCCCACGGCGCCGTCGGGGTACGCCCTCAATAGGAGGGGGGCGACGTCCGGGTGGCTGACGCCCCAGTGGGCGGCAATGTGTATCGGCAAGAATCCATCGTGGTTTCTCTGCCGCGCCGCGTCGGGGTACGCCCGCAACACGGCCTCGAGGACGCGGACGGTGGCCTTGCCAAAACAGGCCATGTGGAGGGGGAGGCGGCCCCCCTCGCTCGACGTCTTGATCGACTTGGGCCACGCGTCGAGGAGGGCGTCGAGGACGCGGACGGAGTAGTCGTCGCGGCGGCGGGGGTTGAGCTGGAGGTAGCGCCGCTGCATTTCCTCCGGGGTGGGGGCGGTGGCGGAATGTAAGGCGGGGGCGGCAGTGGCGGCGGTCGCGTCGTGGCCGTGGCGATGGAGGCCGCCGTCGTTGGCCGCGGCCGCCGGGGGCGCCGCCGCGCGCGCTCCCGTCGCCGCGGCCGCTCGCTCCCCCGTCCCCCCCGGCGCGAGCGCCGCCAGTTCCTCCGCCCCGCCCGCGGCGCCCGTCCGCTCGTCGGCCTTGCCCCCACTTATCTTGTCCCCGCTCCCTTCCTTCGACTCGCCGCCCACCCGGGGGGTGAAGTGGCTGTCCGTCTCCCGGCTCCGCTCCTCGAGCGCGTCCAACGGCGCCCCCACCCGATTATCCCCGCCCCTCCCACTTGCACGTTCGGCCTCGGCGCCATACCGGTCCTCCAATCCGCTCAGCCACCGCTCCATGTCGTCGATGCCCCTGTACAATTGTTCCTCGAGGCTGCCGCGGGCCGCGATCCCCTCGGCGGGGGGGTGCTCCTCCCCGCTCCGGGTCCGCTCGCGGTGTTCCGTCAACGCCCGCTGGTGCTCGCTCTCCTCCTGGATNGTGCTCCTCCCCGCTCCGGGTCCGCTCGCGGTGTTCCGTCAACGCCCGCTGGTGCTCGCTCTCCTCCTGGATCATCTGGGAGATGTTGCCCAGCGAAAAGTCGGAGGAGTGGTTGGACGTTTGCTTGCGGTGGGTCCGCCGCTGCAGGCTCAGGCTGCTGGGGCTGGAGAGGGCGGGCTTGGGCGACGTTTGGCTGGAGGGGGGGACCACGGGGGGCCGCCCGTCCGCGCCGCCGGGGAGGGGACCGTTTCCCCTGCGCGCGCCTTCGGCGCCCTGGCTTCCCCCGGGCTGTTGCGGGGGCGGCGGGGTGGCGCACATGCTGAAGACGCACAGGTGGAGGGGGAGGCAGCCGTGGCGGCTCTCGCGCTCCTTGCACGCCTCGGGGTGGATGCGGATGAGGGCGAGGATGCACTTGCACGCCTCGATGTACTCGTCGTCCTCCACGAGCCTCCGGTTGTGGCTGCCCCCGCCGTTGCTCCCGTCCCCACCACTGGCACCATTATCGTTGATCACTGAGGCATCCCCGTCGTTGGGCCGCTGGTAGATCGAGGTGTGGACGCTCCGCAACTTCTGGCACGCGTGGTGGAGCGCCTTGCACTTGACGTTGGAAATTTGCACCGCGCTTCCCTTCCGCCCGCTCCGGCCGCCGCCGCTGTTTCCTCCGGGGGAGGCGCTCCCCGCCGCCGATGATCCTCCACCACTGCCCGAAGATCCGGCCCCGTCCGCCCCCGTGTGCGCCCGCTCCTCGCCTCCCCCGCCCCCGCTGCGCTCGCGGTGCTTGGTCGTCTTTCGCAATTTGACCAGCTGCCGGACCTCGTGCTCGTGCGACGCGGCGCGCCGGGCGGCCTCGGCCCACCGCCCCCGCTCGATGAGNCAGCTGCCGGACCTCGTGCTCGTGCGACGCGGCGCGCCGGGCGGCCTCGGCCCACCGCCCCCGCTCGATGAGGAGGATCAAATTGTTGGGAGAGGAGGCGTGGGGGCGGGGGGTCGGGGCGCCCCGGCCTCCTCCGGCCGTCCCGCCCGCGAAGGTGACGTTGTTGTTTGCCCCGCTCGCACTTCCGCCGCTGCCGCCGGCCGCCCCCGACAGGTTGTTGCTATTGGTACCGCCCCCGGCCGTGGCCCGCCAGTCGGCCAATCGCTGCTCCCCCAGCCCCTGGGTCAGGTTGACGACGGGGACGTTCGGATCGGACTCCTGCGAGCCGGACGTGCGGTCGGCCGCCGACGAGGACGAGTGGGAGCATTCCCCCTGCCCGGACTGGGGATTGCGCGCCGAGGAGGACTTGCGGAAGAAGCCCATCGCTCAGTTACTATTGTTGTTGCGTTGTTGATGATTTGATTGTGTGGGGATCCGGATTGGTGCATGCAGCTTGCAGGACGTCTCGCTGCTCGGCCCTCGGCGTTCTGCTCGACGGTGCAGTTGCACTCTCGATCTCACTCGACGGTGCAGGTGCACTCTCGACGAAGAACGCAGGGCGGCTGAGAGAAAGCAGAGTGTTGAGGTTGAGGTCCAGCCCACACCGAGCGACGTCGATATCTTCCCGCCCTGCTTGCTAGGTTGCTGCACTTAGTGGTTGCCTTGGCGGCCGCGGCTGCACAAGGGGGCGCGGGCGGGGGTCGGTTGTGCGTGGCGGCGGCCCTTTTTTCCCTTGAAGAGATTTACCGGAGTTGACTAATTTAGACTGAATGACGTGTCCGTGACGCGACGTTTAGCGTGACGTAGGCAAGTTGCAAATCTTCGATCGATTCCGGCGCGCGCGGCAGCCCCCCCTTCGCCTCGCTCCCATTCTCTCGCTCAGTCGATACCATGCACCTCCAGAGCGCCTTCGCCGCCGCCCTCGCGGCCGGCGCGACGGGCGCCGCCGCCTTCTCCGCCTCGTCGCTCCACGTCGCCTCCAACCCTACCACCCGCACGTCGCTCGCCATGGGCCCGCCGTCCGATCCGTCCTTGCCCCTCCGCGAGCAATACGGCGAGGGCTCTCGCAAGTACCGCCGCACCGTCTACACGCACGAGCAGTGGGTCAAGCACCGCTCGCCCGATCGCTTCTTCAATAACTTAGGTTCGCTCTTCCAATCCGGCATCTACAAGCAGGTCGGCTCGGAAGTTTTCCTGACGGTCAGCATTTCTGTGAGCGTCTGCGTGTGGAACGCATTGGCGGGGGGCTACGAGGACTTCTCCGGAGTGATGCACGATCCCGTCTTGGAGGCGAGCTGGGCGCAGAAGGTCGGGATGCCGATGGAGGCCTTTACGATCCTGAGCTCCTCGCTCGGACTGCTGCTCGGTGAGTTTGAAATGCATGTGCATATGATATGTATGAGCATTCTACACACTGTTCGGGGCTAACACTTTGCAACAGCCTTCCGCACGAACCAGTCCTACAAGCGGTGGGACGAGGCACGCAAGTTCTGGGGCCTCAACATCAACCACACACGCGATCTCAACCGCCAAGCCACGGCTTGGTACGGCAACCAGTCCGACTTCGACGGTACGGAGTTCCTCGGTGTCGGGAAGAAGACGGCCAAGAAGTCGAAGAAGCAGGCGCCGCCGCCCATCGATCCTGCCGAACGTGAGTATCTGCTGGGCCAGGTGAGCCTCATGACATGGGCCTTCGTGCGCTCCATGAAGCGCCACCTGTCTCCGCCCGCCGAGGACGAGGAAGCGTACGTGAATGAGATCCGGTCGAAGCTTTCGAGCAAGCAGGCCGACGCTTTGATCGGCGCCGCCCATCGTCCCAACCGAGCGCTCTACGACCTGTCGGTGGCCATCGAAAAGGTGAGATCTGATTGTTAGACTCCGTAGCTACCATTCGACAAAACGCTCACCTAAAACATACTCTCTCCAAACAGCTTCCGATGCACTTCGTGAGGAAGGACGCCATCAATACCAACCTCTCCATATTCGAGGACACACTCGGAGGCAGCGAGCGCCTCCTGTCGTCGCCCGTGCCGCTCTTCTACTCCCGCCACACGGCGCGCTTCCTCGCCACCTGGCTGCTCGCGCTGCCATTTGGCCTGTACGCTCCCTTCGCCAACTCGTGGAACCACAGCATGATGATCCCGGCCACCGCATTCATTTCCGTATGCCTATTCGGTATCGAGGAACTGGCCACTCAGCTCGAGGAACCCTTCACGATTCTGCCCATGCAAGGCTTCTGCGATAAGATCGGGGCCAACTGCGACGAGATTGTGAGCTGGGCTGGCCAAGGACAGGAGCAGAATGTTGTGGAGTCTAAGCCGCTGAAGATGAAGAATGAAGTTGATTCTAATCCCGAGGAGAAACCGGCCGGGCGTCTCGGTAGGCTTAAGAATCGTCTGAAGAGGAGGATGAGCCTCAAGGAGAGGCTGCGCCAAATCAACGCGCCGGTGCAGAGGACTCATTCGTAGAATGGTGATGTAGGAGCATACGTTTGGAGATCGACGATGAAGCCCTGTAGATAGACAATTTTTGGCATCGTTCGCTTAGAAGAGTCGTGTAGTAACTGAAGCAATAGGCAAAGAAACAATCAGTTTTACACCTTCAGAACTGGATTTGCAGCCCGCCCGACTGGGCGTGATTCTTCGTTATCAAGCTTCCGAATATGTCCGGTGGTGCCGGAGCGAGATCATTGGCCTCGACCTCGAGAAGTCGAAGGTTGATGGCATCACCGCTCTCCCCGGCTCCGTCACCGGCCGCATCTTTGCCATTGGGAGCTTTCCTCTTCTGGTGGACGAGCACTTTGCAACTCCCGTACCCCCGCT
>JALLAP010001257.1:0-13652 GCA_036939355.1 Thalassiosira profunda | reverse complement strand
GATTCCTACGTGCATTTTCTACGCGCTGAAAACAATTTTTTGCGCCAAAAGTATGCGAGCTCACATATGTAACTTCACTTTTGTGTTACGTTTAGCTGCTCCTTTCAAGCTAGAGAGGGTCTCGAGAACGTCGTAATAGGTACTTTACGTCGTACTCTGGAGATCCTAACTAGGGTGGGTGCACGGTGCCTCGAAGAATGAGTGCCGAGTTTAGGGGCTTTGCCCGCAAGATACCGGAGAGCGGCCCCCAAAAGTATCTTTTATTGTTAGGGATATTGAGGATTTAGGTGGATATTTATTTGGGCAGAGGGCAGGCCCCCAATCTCAGCAGAACTGCAAAGCCAAAACCAAAACAGCGCAGCACCGCACAACACAACCCAGTTGTTGGCGGCGTTGGGGCAGCACACACCATGTCATCCGCCCCGAGCCAGAGTCGATTGGACCGGGCAATTGTCGCCCATGAGCAGGCCGAGAATGAGGTCGAGCGCCTATGCGATATTCTGGAGCGGGCCACCGCCGCGCTGAGCAAGGCTAGGCGCACGAAATGGGCTGCCCAAAAAGAGCTCGACGAGGCAGCGAGGGCCGCCAAGGCGGCGGCATCTCCGCGCAAAGCCAACGGGCAGCCGCAGCAGGACCCTCGGTATTTGGGAGTGGTGGGCCAAAAGGGGAATGTGCGGTTTACGCCCAGCGCCGCCCCTGCCCGCGGCCGCGAGGAGCAGTACAGCGACGAGGAGAGTGAGGGCGAAGAGTACTCCGACGAGTCCGAAGAGGAACACAGCGGTGACGAAGAGGACGATGGCTTCGATATTGGCAACGAGGCGTTGCAGCAGATTCGCTATCGCTTGGAGGTTGCCAAAATTGACCCCAACTCTCCCGAAGGCACAACGTTCTTGGACGAGCTGCTGATCCGGCTGCAGGAGGCGAAGGAGGAGGTCATCGATGCCGCCCTGGTGAACGACTTCATCGATGAACTGTTGGATGAGACAGAGGACCCAGAGGAGCCGCAAGCTGCAAATGGCAGTGCGGAGAAGAGACAAAGCCAGCCTCCACCGCCCCCGCAAAACCCCCACAATCTCCCATGTGTACGGATCAACCGCAACGGAAAAGCCCTTGGATGGTACCTAGGGGATCTCGACGAACGGGGCTACGCCCGCGAGGGCCGGGGGTCCATGTACTACGACGCCGGGCACGAGTGTCACGGGACGTGGGAGAACGACGAGATGGCCGGGCGAGGCGTCTATCGCTGGTCAGACGGGCACATTTACGACGGCGAGTGGAAGAAGGGGAAGCGCCATGGACTGGGGCGGTTCGTCCGGCCTGACAATGTGGTCCTCTACGGGATCTACGTGAAAGGCCACCACAAAGGCGAGGGAGTCAGATGGAGCGCGGACCGGAAGGAGGCGCAGTTGGTCTGGGACGGGGTGCCAAAGAAGACCGTGAGCCTGGCCCGGGCGAAGGAGATTGCGATGAACCTAGGCTTTACGGATGAACTGCCGCCGCCTCTGTAGTTGTTGCAAGGGATAACCTGGTTGATGAGTAACTTAAATCGTGGGTATTAGCGCTACTGACAACCTGTGGCCCGAGGAGGAATGCAAAGAGTCCAAGAGGCTCTCTCACAAAGCTGAAGTTGTGTTGGTCTGGCCGCCGCCTCAGACCTCTCCCAGCCCCAACCCCTTTTCACACGCACCACACACCACACAACCCCCTCCGCCGACCCGACCGACCGACCCTGACCAGGCCTATTGTAGAGACGGCGCCCGCCCGCCCGCACAGCGCCGCTGCAATAACTACTCACTCTCGAGTCGAAGGGAGCACCAGCTCCGTTGTGGCTGAGCGATCTTTCGATACACCGACACATCAAGATGGGAGTGCCCAAGTTTTTTCGATGGTTGAGCGAGCGGTATCCTCTCATCAACCAACCGATACACTGCCCTCCCAACGAGGAAACGAAGCAGAGGCATGGTTATCCTGCTAGTGATCTCGCCAAGGATCGGGATCCAAACAAGGACTCATCGCCGGCCAACTTCAAACGGGATCATCGCAAAAATACCAAGTAAGTGCATGCACCATCAACAGCGATCGCTTGCAATTATCAACACTCAGTCTAATCTCACCCTGCGCATATTTCACAGCCTCCCGCACATCATGCCCGAATTCGATCGTCTGTATCTGGATATGAACGGCATCATCCACTGCTCTTCCCACAACAACTCGGAGGAGGAATTGGAGAAGCAGGAGAAGGATGGGGAGGGCAACGGGGAGAAAAGCGGAGATGATGCACCGCCGCGCAGCTACGGAGTGCCTCCCATCACGGAAGATCAGATCTTCCAAAACGTGTGCTACTACCTCGACCGTATCATTGGCGACATCGTCCAGCCGAAGCAGCTCGTTTTCCTTGCCATCGATGGAGTAGCTCCCCGCGCCAAGCTGAACCAGCAGCGGAGCCGGCGGTATCGCAGCGGAACGGAGGAAGAGATTGAAATGCACTTGATGACATTGCAGCGAGTGCAGGAAGGGAAGGAAGATGAGATGGATGCCGAATTGAGCAAGGAGTTTCTCATCGAAGCAGATGGCGGTGCCTTTGAGGGATATCGCCCCCATCCTCCTAGAGAGAGGTTTAGCGGAACAATCGACACGGGCTCCTCGACAACTTCCGTATCCACCAGATCAAAAGGAGTGCTTGATGCGGATGGCGTGCCAGGCTTTCACTCCAACGAAATCACTCCCGGAACCCCGTTTCTTCACAAGTGTTCGCAGCGCATCCTAGAGTTTATCCGGGAGAAACTCCAGACCGATCCAAAGTGGCAGGACCTTACACTCGTCTTCAGTGGCCACGACGTCCCGGGAGAGGGAGAGCACAAAATCTTGGAGTTCATCCGCTCCGAGAAGCACAAGCCTGGCTACGATCCCAACACATCGCATTGCATCTTTGGGCAGGATGGCGATCTGATGATGCTCGGTCTGGCAACGCACGAACCCCACACTTGCTTGCTGAGGGAAGAGGTTGTCTTCGACCCTGGAAGACGAAAGGCCATAGAGAAGTTGGCAAAGATAGAGCATGGGAAACGGCTGGAGGAAATAGAAAGGGACAACGAAGACGGGGGCAGCAACAGCAGCTTGCCTCCTCTCAGCGCAGCGGTCCAGGGATACAGTAAGTCGTTCGAAGCCTTTGGCCTACGTTTGGCGAATGATTTCGCAACAACCAATCTGACCACCGTCTTTCTCTTGCCAATTCAGTCCACAACGCCAACTTTGAGCTACTGCACATCTCCGTGCTCCGAGAATACCTGGGCCTCGAGTTTGAGGTACAGGAGTTCTATTCCAACTCCAAGTTCGAGCTCGAGCCGACCATTGAGTAAGTTCTTTGCCGATACATTATTCTATCGTCTTGCACCACTAACATAATGCTGCGTCAAATCACCACAGTGATTTCGTCTTCATGACCTTCTTTGTGGGCAACGACTTCTTGCCTCACATGCCTGCCCTTGATATCGGAGACGAGGCATTCGACTTGCTCTTCTATGCCTACAAAAAGAATCGAGGAAAATGGCTGAAGGACGGGCAATATCGCCGGACGGTGGCGGCTGATAACGAGGGAGCAAAGGGAGGGCCAAAGTACAAAACCATCAACCATCCTTACATGACGGACGCAGGCACCATTACTTCGGGAACTCGCCTCGAAAGCTTCCTGGCTGACTTGGGAAGCTACGAAGATCCATACTACCACAACAAACGCGAATCGTTGGAAGATGAAAATGAACGCATGCGCAAGATGGANCTACGAAGATCCATACTACCACAACAAACGCGAATCGTTGGAAGATGAAAATGAACGCATGCGCAAGATGGACGAAAAGGCGGGACGAGAGTCGTTAATTCCACCGCAAGAAGTCTTGGACCAAGTGGAGGCGGCCGGAAAGGAGCTCTACCACGAGATGTTGCTGAAAAGTTCTCAGTCCGACGAGGACGCGATTGGCGTTACCGAGGGAGAAGCGCAATTGGAGAGCGAGGAAGACGACGGGGGTTTCAAGCCTGTTATGTCAAACGAAGTGCCGAATGCGGCACTGGTAAAGAAACTTAGAGGTGCTCTGCGAGGTTCGCTGTCCCCTGTCGAAGGTGGAGTTGCCAAAGTGGAGTCAGAAGACAACAGCGATGTTGACGACAATAGCCTTGTTGACCTGAAGGGCCGGTACTACTGGGACAAGTTCGAGTTCAGTCCTTTCGACGCAGAGAAACATCTAGCCCTGCGAAAGGCGTACATCGCTGGGTTGGTCTGGAACCTCGAGTATTACTACAAAGGCGTCGTGTCTTGGGAATGGTACTATCCGTACAGCTACGGGCCCATGCTGAGCGACTTGGTCAACATCAACTCCATCCTAGAAGAGGTGTCGTTCTTTGGTGGCGAGGATGCCGCTGATAATAGCGGTATGCGTCAGGTCGCCGGAGAGCCATTGAAGCCTTTCGAGCAGCTGCTGGCCTGCTTGCCGCCATCATCCTCTTACTTGCTGCCGGAACCGTACCGCTGGCTGATGACCTCGCCCGATTCTCCGCTGATTGAGTGAGTTGCTTCTTGTTGATTCCGCCGAGCTGTCGCCCATCCACTCGCCCTAACCCCTTTCAACCTTCTTCCTGCTAATAGCTCTTATCCAGAATCGTTCACGGTCGACATGAATGGCAAGCGATGGCCATGGGAAGCGGTGACGTTGCTTCCATTTATCAATGCGAAGAAACTGGTCGAGGCATCTCAATCGCTGGTCGATACGAGCAAGTTGAGCGACGAGGAAAAGAAGCTCAACGAGTTTGGTGAGACTTGCGTGCTCACGAGATCGTCTGGCATAGTAGAGATGGAACCATTGAATGAGAGTGTGTGGGCTATTAAGAGAGATGCGGACGTCGCATTTCAACCGCAGCTGAGCGAAGGCACCGAAATACCCGGCGACTGCTTCCCTACGCTCAAGGATGCCCCAATCACTGGGCTGAATCGCCGGAAGGTGTTCCTCAACGTTTTCGGACTCCGCAGCCGTTACAGAACTGCTCTGCTGGAGATGCGCGACGATCTTCCAGCGTTCCCACCAACACAGTTGCTCGCCAACAAATTCATTGGAACGACGATCAATTTTCGCTACCCAATCCTCTACGAAGGGTTCGTTTGCTCCATTGCAGACTCGACCACTGTCTATCGAGGGAACGAGAAGCCGCAGAGATACTCTGAAGAGGGGCAGGCGAAACGGCCAGCTCTGATCAAAAAGATGTTTAAGGAGCTGGAGATTGGGGAAGGCATGACTGGCACTGGTGGCTGGGTCCTTCCACACGCAGACATCACTCTGACGGTCCGGCCATTGGCAGGGATCGAGACTCTGCCTGACGGTACGAAGGTGAAGGTGTATGCCCAGAGCGAAATCGAGATTCCCTTTGTGTCGGCTCTCTTTTCTCCTTCCAAAAGAGATCCGAGGCTGGACGTTCCAGCAAAGCTCGAGAAGAATCCCTTCGCATTTGGCGGACAAACTCGCCTTGACAGGTACCTTGTGCAGGAGTCAGGAGCGAACATCACAAACAAGTTGGACATCCTTTCCGAATCATATTCCAAAGATATCGGCGCAAAGAAGATGTCCGCAGGTGAGTTTCGTTGCATGCGCTCTTCTTTTGTCTCATCAATCGATTGAACAGCACTAACAGCTGCTTCTCGCAACGCACTTCGTTTATCTCACAGCCGGATCCAGCCGTGGGTTTGCCACCCTGCCAGCAATGAGGAGGAACACACCCTACGGAGCAAACGCACGCGGGCCTATTGCAAAGGGGCGCACTCCACCACGCCGCTCATTTCATTCCGCTGCAAACATGGCCCGGAGAGGCGGCCCTCGGCAGCGAGTTGTTGGAGCAGGCGCGATGGCCATGTCAGCATTCTTCTTCGCTGTGTGTCTCTTGCAAGTCCAGGCAAATGCTGCGACGCGCATTTCCGGGGTTGCAAACGCAGCGCGCTCTCTCAAGAGATTTGTTGGGCACCCCAGCATCGATTATCCAGCGCCATCTACCTCACAATCAGCATTAATGATGCGAGGTGGCGAGATCGAACAGTACGAGGAAGCGCTCGAGCCCCCGACAACTCCTCCCATCGAATTTGCGCATGGGACGACAACAATTTCGTTTGTGTTCCAAGGAGGCATCGTGGCCGCCGTCGATTCTCGTGCGAGCATTGGCAACTTCGTCGGGTCGAAGACCACGCAGAAAGTCCTTCCAGTAAGCAGAAACATTCTGGGAACGATGGCAGGCGGTGCTGCGGATTGCAGCTACTGGATCCGATTCTTGCGGTCCGAGGCGAAGATGCACGAACTGCTTCACGAAGGTCGCGGGATCAGCGTGGCGAGGGCATCGCGCCTCATATCAAACATCCTCTACCAGTACCGGGGCTTGGACTTGAGCGTTGGGACGATGATCATGGGATACCATCCGCGCGACGGTTTTGGCATCTACTACGTTGACAATACTGGCGTTCGAATCGAAGGAGACATGTTTGCGGTAGGATCGGGGAGCACCTTTGCACTAGGTATTCTTGACACCGAAGAACGGCGGTTCGACATGTCGGAGGAGGAGGCCATTTCTCTCGGGATCAAGGCCATTCGCCACGCGACAATGCGTGATGCCATGTCTGGTGGATACATTGGAGTCTACCTGATCAAGGCGGATGGGTGGAGGAAAGTCTTCAGCGAGGACCTCGCCTCCATCCGCTGAGACAACCGGAGACAACCATTTGGGTGCCAGGCAGGGTAGGTGGTACGTAGATAGATGTGTAGGTAGGGCAACGCAAGAAGCCCCAAAGATTGGGCTTCTCATCTGTCAACGATGCATTCAGAAGAGAAGCACCTCTCACAACCTCGCTCGACGGCAAAGTGCTCATAAAACAGAGAAGCGCAGCGTCGGCACCAACAGTTCATTTTCACGTGTAGTAGTCACCACGATGTTGAAGATTCTATTCTTCCTCCTCCTGCTTCTGGGTGTCCAAGTTGCCCACTCGTTCGTCCCCGCTGCACGAACGCAGACAAGCGTTGCTCTTCGTATGTCGAGCATCGCTGGCGGAGGCGGCCACCTCTACCGCGACGAGCCTACGGAACTGGAGCGAGACCTCGTCAAGAAGGAAGAGCACGACCCCAAACATAGCTCATTTCACGTCGAGCAGGGTCCGGGATTTGCTGACGACAAGATCGATCCGGCTCACAGCTTCCACCATCACCTCATCGATGTGGACCACGACAAGCTCCACGACCTCGAATTGCGGGCTCAGAAAGCTTGGCTCCCGGTGAACGTCCACGAGGTTGATGTGGATCCGGTCACTCTCTTCGCTGTCCTGTTTGGCATCCTTGCGCTAACTCTGTTTACCGTTCAGTAGCTGCCAGTGACTTGCACAGCGCTCCAATGCACAGAGTGGATGTATCGCAAAGCTAGATTTTAGGATTGTAGGTTGAGCAGCCACAGCGGATGTTGCAGATCTGACCTCGAGACATTACAAAGTAACTGCTAGCAGAACGTGCTGCAAAACTTGGTTCAACATGCGATCCCCCCGGCTCTCACAGCATAGGGAAACACGTTGGGTCCATCGTTGTTGCCACTCGCGTTCGTGATCGCCACGAAGTCGTAGCCCGCCTGGTCTTCGGCCGTTCCTTCTGCAACATGATGCAGCGAAACGCGATGCGAGACCATTTTGTCCCAGATGCTGCCCCGCGGTCCACCTGCACCCCTCGAGGATTCTTTGTGTTTGCCGGTGCTCGGCGCGGATCTCGAAGCACCGATAATCACAACTTCGTGCTCGTCTCTCAGCCGCATCAGCTGTCGATAGAACACGTTCCTGTCCGAGAGCCCACTGCTTCCCGAGCTGCGATTGCTCCCCGAAGAAGTTGTTGCAGTGAGGCTCTCTTGGAAGCGTGTCGACGCGTCCAGTGTCGTGAGAGAATCGATCAAAATCAGCGTGGGCGATTGTTGATGTTTGCCGTTGTCAAACGAACCCTTTGCTTCAGTCTTCACATGATGTTTGAGTGCACTCTCCTCGTCCAAGGTGTGTCTCAGCATCTCCACTGTCGCAACGAGGCTGAGGTAGGTGAAATCCTTCGGCTGCACAACGTGTATGCGCCCCAAGCAGGAAGCAATCGCCAGCTCGATTTGACGACGTTCGTGCAACGGGAATTCATCCTCGACCTCGTTTGGCACCTCGCTCTCCATTGCCTCTGCTCCGTTCTGTGACCACTGCTTTCGCTGCTCTTTTCTCCATTGCCTCGCTGGCCCCGTCTCCTCCCATCGACGAAGCACAGCCTCGCGCACTGCTAATACGAGCTTGGCAGCATGCACTCCTTTCTCGAGATCCAACATAACGACCCGAGGTTCAGCGACACGAGTTGTTGCAGAGGCGTCCTTTCGGCGCCGTTTCGCCGGCCTGGCATTCGATTCTGGGGAACCATTTGCAGCTGGAGTGGCGGTCCCGCCACGGCCCTCCATTGGCCAGTCATCTCCCAAGAAAATGCTGCACGTGCTCGCCACATATCTTGCAGCGGTGGCGAGCAAGATGGAGGTCATCCCCGACCGCGCGGGCCCATTCTGCACAACAACGGTTTAGCAATGCAAGGTTGCGTCACACATCCCATATTCGTAGCCCCACTTACCATCTCCAATACCAAGCGAGACACCGTCTTCTGCTCCTTGGCGTTCTCCCCCGCCGATTTGGATTGCGAGAGCGATTCCCTCCCTAGAACTGCATCAAGGAACGATATCCCCGTCCCCATTGGCAGGAGGGCGTTCATGGCCATCCGATCCTTCTCCGTTTCCGCACAGTCCCGATTGATGGCCGCCATCTGATCCACCGACAGTGCATTGGAGTTTTGATAGTAGGCACCGTTTGCTTGTTGTTGCGATGCACTCGTCGTGTCCACAAATTTGGCCTGGTATTCCTTTTGCTTGCGGCGCAGCCTTCGAAAGATGCGGCGCAGCCGCTTTCCTTCTTGCTCCCTCGTCGAGAGGGGCGGAGCATTGTAATTGTTGTGTTGGCCGATGTGTTGATTGCTTGATTCATCAGTGATTGTAGAAGGCACCGCCCCGAGGCAGCACCGCGCCGCTACGAGGGGATACGACGTCAGCCATTTCTCCAGCGGCCGCTTTGCCGATCGCACCGCCTTTTCCATCTCCCTCATCCTCTTCCCTTCCTCCCCGCTCTCTCCAGGAGCATCGCCGTCTCCCTCCGAGTCGGCGCTCTCCCCCAGCGAGGCCTCCGAGCTGCTGCTGCTGCTGCTAATCCCGGCCAGCCGCCGGGCGCGCCGCCGGGCGGAGCGGTGATACCATTCCGCCGCCGTTTCATGGTAGGGGTCGTCCAGGTCCGAGCTGAAATCCGACAACACTTCGTCATTTTTGTCGTCGGGACGCTGCTCACCTCCGCCAGCAACCCCCTCCTCCCGAACAGCCCTCCCCGCGGCGGGATGAAACGCCATGGCGCAACGGCCTACTAATGAGGCTGCAGAGCACGACGGGAGGGAGGGTGGAGGGCAGGCCGACGACGAGGAAGGGGGGAGGGCGAGGTGTGGAGTGAGAGTGGAGGGGCGGAGCTGGGGGAGGTCGGAGGTGGCAATCACGCATGGTCACGCATGGGCAGGTAGTTAGGTGGTTACCTTTGGATACATTTCACGTGAGGGGTCACGCCTCCCCGTCCCCAGCCCAGAGAGCCACAGCACACAGCACCAGCACCAGACAAGTTGAAGGGCGTGCTGCTCGTAGATAGGCCACGCGGGGCGGGCCGTGCTCCAACCACCGCACTCTTTCACCTCCTGAACGCCCGCGCAGACTCGGGTGAAGAGGTGGAGCCCGAGTGCCGGCAGTAGTAACCTCCCATTGCCTTTATTTGCAAGATATCTCACATCGCGGTGGAAAGTGCACCTCGATCGACCCTCCTTTGCAAAGATCTCTCTACAATCCAAGATGGCCGCCGACGCCGACCGCTCCTCGATCGAGATCAAGGTTCTCCTCAAAAATCTCGACCCCCACAAGGCCTCCCTCAAGCACAAGGACCGCTTGCGCCGGCTCAACAAGTTTCGCAACTATGTGACGGCCAAGCCGCCCCCCGAATTCTACGACGACGACTTCTCGCTGCTGTTGCTGGGGAGCGAGAGTCCCACGGCCATGGAAGACGAGGAGCTGGAGAACATGGATTTGGTGGGCCTGCTGCGGGCGGCGGGTTCTCCCAGCTCGGATCACAAAGATTCGCTGAAGAGGAGTGCGCGTCCCACCATCTCGCTGCTGCGGTATTTGTGCCTGGAGTTCGAGGCGACGTCCACGAATGCCAACAACCTCCTGGGAGAGCTCAATGGCTTTGCAGCGGCCTTTTGCGCACTGAACGTGCCTCAATTGCGCACCGTCCGCTACGACATTCACATTGGCAAGGGGGACAACGAGAGTGGAGCGCGGGGAGGATCGAAGGACGATGCGTGCCATCTATTGGCGCTGTTGTTGGCACGTCATACGGATACCGACTACGAGACCCCCAAACCGCTCAAGATGAAGGACTTTCTGCCGGACCCCAGCAGCCAGGCAGAGTTCGAGACGTGGCTGGGGGAGAACGCCGGCCCGGACGTCCGGAGGGCCATCAAGGAGAACTTGGCGGCCGCGGACGGCGGGGGAACGGGGAGTGGATTTGGGGGAGGGGATATGACCACAGCGGTCGGAGGAAGAGGAGGAGGAGGAGGAGGAGGAGGAGGAGGAGGAGGAGGGGAAAGGGCCATGCCCTCCTTTGATGGTTCGGATGACGACGGCGAAGGAGAAGAGGAGGAAGAGGACGACGATGTCGTGGGAATGTTTGGGAAGAAGGGCTCGCCCGACAAGGCGGCGGTCGTGTCGCAGCCCAAGAAGAAGAAGAAATCTTCAAGTCAGAGCGACCCCTTGGGAGGGGGAATGAGCGCTGGTCCAGTGGGCGGGAATCCCACGAGGTGGGCACAGACCCAGATGGCGGCGGAGAAGGAGAGGGCATCGGGGGCTCTTTTCTTGGAGGAAGAGGTGAGATTCATGTCTTGTGCTTGTTTTGCAACCAATAACGCTCAATGATTTGCTGTACTGACGCAACTCCTATGTCCACCCAAACCTCAGCGTGAAAAGGCCAGAGCCGAGCGACAAAAGGCGGACGAAGAAAAGCGACGCCTCCTTGGACGCGACCCTCTCGGCATTGCGAAAGGACAATTCAGCTTGCAGGACATTGAAAACAATCGGGAGTATTACATCAACCTGACGCTGGAGGAAATCGAACAGGAGATCGAGGCCGAGCTAGCGCAGGTTGGTCCGGATTCAGAAAGTGTCAGCTTCTTAGACGGGCAGCGCCAGGCGCTGCTGAAGATCATGGAGGAGAAAGAGGGGGGCGACGGAAAAGACTGGCCCTCCGTCCTACCGACCCACCCGGAATTCGACCCGATGCTGTTTCTAACCCTGGTGCACCGGAACGCCACCTACCAGGAGCTGGACGAGAGCACGTCTCGGCTCAGCCGGAAAACGGACAACCAGGTGGAAAGGTTGCAGAACCTGGTGCGGGATAACTTCGCCTTGTTCATCAAATGCTCTGAAGGCATTGACATCTTTTCGGAACAAAGCGACAACTCCTCCAGCGACCACGGACTGGAAAAGCTGAATCGTCGATTTGGCACGCTGGATGGCTTGGCCCAATCCTGCTCGGACCAGGCGCGAAAGAGCTTCAAGCCCCTGCTGGACAACACCAACGAGGTGCGTAAGGTCCAGTCGGCGCTCGCGGTGCTGCAGCGGGTGGCACCGCTGCTTCAAGTGCCCAGCCTCATGCGGCAGCACATCGAGAATGCCAACTTCTCGTCCGTGGTCAAGGCCTATCGCAAAGTGCTGGTCATTGACCAGAACCACTGCGACGTTGATTTGTTGCAGTATGTTCGGGATAAGGCAGGCGAGGCGGCGCAAGACGCGAGATCAGACCTCGAGTTAATCTTGGCCGATGAGACGTCGTCCCCCGAGAGCCTGATCGACGCCATCAGGGATCTGGGGGAGTTGATCGAGCTGTTGGAGGAAGAAGACGCGAAGGGCGGCGCCACGCCCCGATCGTCTAGAAACGCAAACAGCGGAATGAAGCCAGGCACCTTCACGATCGATCGACAGGTAATTTGCGTCCGGGATTACCCGCCAGCGCTGGCCTGCCTCTTTCTGCAGACCACCCACTTTCGATCGCTTGTGGACAAGACCATTTCCAGCACCGAAGCCACTGCCGATCGTGCATTCCGGGGAGAGGGGCCAGATGGTGCCGCCACCCCGTCACGAAACAGCTCCTCCGGAGTCGATTCCGAAGGAGAGAACTCTTCCTCCCAACGCACCCGGGACAAGCGGTGGAAGTTCGAGGTTCTCGAGGCAAGGGCAGACGCCACACTTCGCGCCGTCGCTCTTGCCAAGAACTGGCTGCCCCGGCTGCTTCAGATCGGGCTCGCTACGCAAGAGGCCGAGAAGAGACGCATGGCAAGACATCGAAGGAAGAAAATGGCCCTCCTGACATCTAGCACCTCCAGCAGCTTGAGCGATGATGCGAGGGACAAGGATACCAATACGAGCGCGCACGATGTCTTCAAGTCCATCGTCAGCCCAGCATTGAGGCGTCTCGTGGAGCACGTCGCTTACTGCTCTCTTGGATGCGCCAACCAAGGCTCCGAGCACAAGCTTGTCGCCACATTTGGGAGGAGCTCGGCAGATCGCCTCCGGGCCATCCTCAAGTCGCCCCTGCCCCCCACACAAACCTCCAAGTGCGCGTTGGACCTCGCCGAACTTTCCGAAGCCATCGAGGATGCGATTCGCTCGCTAGGCGACGATGCCGAGGGAACGAAGGTTACCTACGTGTCTCCCCTCGAGAAGTGCTCTGAATTGACCAACAATGCCCTGGTGATGATTGAGCAGCGCGTGTGCATCTATTCCTTCGATGCGTGTGCTCGCAAATGCTCCATCAGCGCGTCTGGGAGCGGCGTCTTCGACGGGGATGCCCTGCTGCAGTGCGTTCAGAAACTTTCCGACGACCTTACGCGGTCGGAGGAATGCTGCAAGGAGATCGAGAAGGGATGCCTTTTGGTGTCCCAAAAGTGCTGTGAAGGCCTGTCGAGTTACGTGAGGGATAGGAGCGATGCTGCACGGCTACGCGTGGTGGCGGAATGTGCCGATGCCCTGAACACGGCCATTGCGGACGTCGTGAGGGAAGTCTCCTTCCTGACCAATGAACAGACTGAGACACTCGAGTCCAATCTTTCCTCAGTCATCTCCGCCCTGGAGCGCGAGATGTTTGAAGTGTTCCTCGAAAGCGTCAAGCGAAACGTGGCATCGTGTGCACGGCTTGGCCTCATTGAGAATCCACCGGACGACCCGAAAGCGAGGAAGGCCGAAGAGTCGGCGCCCTTCCCTCCTTACCTCGCGGCATCCTTCTTGACCATCGTCCGCTGCCGCGCCCAGGTGGAGCGCGCCCTGCGAGACCTCCGCCGCTCCGAGGGCACCACGTACCAATTCCTCGCATTGCGAACCGCCTCCGATGGGGTGGTCGAGAACATCTGCGTCGAGCTGAAGGCGAAGCTGATGCACATCCGCGCCCAGGCCAACACGTACGAGATTCATTTGCAGTTCCTCATCAGCACGCTGAAGAAGTA